>PVKE010033326.1:0-18137 GCA_004027555.1 Craseonycteris thonglongyai
CTAGTCTGTGTGGACACATATAGGTGAGAAAGAGATAGAGACAGAGACACAGAGAGATACAGACAAGGAAAGAGCAAACAGAAAATGTATGACTAGACAATTTTTCAATCTGTTATCTTATATATAATATGTAACAAATATATATACACATAAATATGTGTATATATATGTATGTATGTGTGTATAGATATATATTTTTAACTAAGAAAAAAAGAAATAATAAATGGAAAGCACCATGAAGCTCAGGTAACATCTGTATACAAGTATTATTATTCATATTCTTTTCCATTTGTGGAAACCAAGTGATGTGACATTACAGAAATTGTTTAAAGATTTCTTTTATTGTTTGAGAGGTGAGAGTGAGAGAGAGAGAGAGAGAGGGAGAGAGAGAGAGAGAGAGAGGAAGGGGAAGGACCAGAGCAGTCTCCACAGTTGTACAACATTAGTTGGGACATAGTTTCATTCCACACAGGTGGATGTGGGGCTGTGCAAGATGGGAACCAAACTGGGGGCCTCCCAAATGGGAGGTGAGAACCTTCACTGCCATTCTGGTGGTCAGCAGTTACATCATAATGGTTTAGCACATGGGTTTGCATGATCTGAAGTTGGGATTCTATCCCCAGACCTTGAGGTTGCAAGGTGCTGCGCTCAGCCCGTTGAACTATCCTGGCATCGCACTAAATTGTACAAGAATTAGACTTAGTACTTCAAACACTAAGAGCAGTGTTGTTCGATAATAAGTGATTAACCATCAGTCAACATTCCTACATTCTTAGACAGACAGGTCTTATTCTTCATGGTTGAAATATCATACCAGTGTGTGTGTGTGTGTTTTCTTATGTATGAATCCTAAAATTTAAGTAGCAGGTAGAGATAAAACATATTTAAATAAAGCAGATTTTAAAAACATATAGAAGCTTTCACAGTATGTAATGATGTATTATTAGTCTAAAAATCTCCAAAACCTCCACAGGTAAAAGTTTTAAGTAATCAAATGGGAGCTATTTGCAGAGGAAAAAATGGAACTAATCTAAAATTAAATACAGCTATTCATAATACAAGAAAGAGATTTGGAGTGGTAGAATTATGAATATTTTGGGTACTGACAGAGAATACTTACATTATCTTTGGCTTCACATAAATAATTAGATAATTAAAAGGTCACTATTGTTATTCACAAAAATTAGTTCTCACAATTCCCACATTCTTTTTATTGGACTCAGGTCATAGGTATGTGGTAGGCAGAGGAATTCCTAAAGCAAGGTGTTATTTTCTCAAACCTAATCAAGCATGACCCAAAGTTTCTACGGCATTGAGCTCAAGTGCATCCTAAGTTATTATTCTCTATTGTATTTAAATTGAATTGTGACATGTTTCATACTCATTCAAAATTTTGCTCAATGAAATAGTAGGCAAAGAACATGTCATAGGAGTATGTATATGACTTGGACTGTTATAGATGAGGAAGATATAAGATATACAAGGGCCGTCAGGAAATAATCCAGCCATTGTCAATATAATAAGAATGGTTACATGGCTGGATACTTTCCAGACAGCCCTCATATTATCTCATTCTAACCATGAGGCACACCTTAACATACTGTCCACATGAAGAAGAAATTAAAAAATTTAAAAAATATCACACATATCTCAGTCTGAATGATGTATAAATGTTGGCCCCACTGAAGTTCAACTCTTCATACTGTATTCACTGTAAAGGCCCTAGGATCTGAAAGATGACTTAATTCTTGAAAATATATTGTTTTCATCATCACAGCCCTGGTTTTCTCACAGTAAACAACTTGAATCAAAGAATTCAAGGGGTCGGGAAAAGCCGGGACGGCACAGCGGGTTGAGCGCTCGCTTTGGGGCCGTGAGGACCGAGGATCGAATCCCGGCTCCGGCCCAGGCAGGACCCACGTGCTGAGCTGGGGAGTTCCCACAGTTCGGTTCTCTGACTGTCTCTGTCTCTGTCTCTCTCTCTATCTGTCAAAAAGTAAAATAGAAATAACTATGCACTGAAGACAAAAAGATAATTTCTCTCTATAAATGTGAAAAGATAAAAAAAAAAAAAAAAAAAAAAAAAAAAAAAAAAAAAAAAGAATTCAAGGGAAAGTACTTACTTGACATTTTTCATCAGCCTGGGACTCTCTGAAAATTAAAAATGTATACATCATTCCTAGCCTTAAAAGCATATGTGACAAAGTTGAGACTAGCAAACTTTGTTAATTTTGTGAATGCATTGCCAATAACCAGGTTTAGGGTAAATGCATGAAGCTATTATGTCCAACATGATAGCAGTAGTCATCAGTGGCTATTTAAATTTAAACAAAGTAAAATTAAATTAAAATTTTAAATCCTCTTATACTAGCTATATTTCATGGGTTCCAGACCACATTTAGCTAGTGGCTATGTTTGGACTGCACATATAACAAACATATCCATCAATGCAGTAAATTCTACTGGAAAACATTGTACACTCTTTTGTTTTATTGCTAGAATGTGGACTTTCTTTTATCTAATAGATGAGTTTTCTTAAAATATAAGGAGATTTTTCCTTTTTTAGTAACAGTCAAACTCGGAATGAAAGAACACTGATTATGTGTAGAAAGTTTCCCCCTAGACATTAATCTCCATGAGGTCAGGTTATGTCACCATATTAACTACTGCATCCCCAGCACGTAGAAGAGTGCTTAGCATGTAGTAAGTGTTCATTATCATTCATTAAATTATTTCATTTATTTACTTATATTATGAACAATTCCTGTTCAAGTATAGTAAAATTCATGGAATAACCACATATCAACTAAAATTCATGATTATTCAAGCTGGCAAAGACCAAAATTTATGCACGGACGCTGAAAAAAAAGCACTTTGAATGCAAATTAAAGGTGCTATTATAAAGTATTTGACTTCCTTAAAAGACTATAGTTGCTAAATGGCTTCAGGGACTTTAACGTTCTCTATTTAGAATGAGTTGATTACAAAAGCATCTCCAATTAAAACTGACCTTAAAAGATTCTATTAAGCAAGGGTTTCTTACCAGTAGTCCTAATTACAATAGATATTTAGCATAGAAATTGTCCATAAGACAGACATCTGTAATTTAGATTGACCTTTCCACAAATAGTCTTTATTACTGAAATTTTGCTTTATGAGCTTTTTTATTACATCATTCATTCTGTCACTCTCTTACAGACAAATGGGGAAACACAGTTCAAGTCTTAGTTGAGTATCACTGAATAGCCCAAGAAAGCAATCCTTGACCTGTTATATAAAGGAGTCCAATAATAGAAGGAAACAGAATAAGGCAGAGTTCAGTAATGACAGTGCACAGCTCTACAAGTTAGAGCTGCCTCCTTGGTTCAGTGACTGTTGATTTGCACAGTATGCTTCAAGCACAGTTCTAGTTCTGAGAACGCATGCTAAGTAATTAAGTAAGCCCACAACTCCAAGGGGTGTATGTGTGTAGCAAGCATCTGCTTTTGGTTTGCTTGTTTTGTGTTGTGTTTGTTTTGCCTGCCCAGCATTAATTCCCCTTTTTTTCTGGTAATAGCATCCTGGTTTTGCTTCAGTATTCATCATTACTCCCACTTTGAATCAATCTTGGCAGAAATGCCCAGCTTTCCCCTGCACGTGAGGAGATGGTACTCTTAAACCATGGGAAGTCAATCAGAAGCTTTGTCCCTGTAATTTGCATCTTTAGCAAAACATTACACAAGCTAAGAACTTGTGTGTGTTCCTCCCACTTAATATGTCCTAAAGAGACTGTCAATTACATTCTACACACAGAGGCCTGTACTTCTCCCACATTTCCTTTCTGACAATGGCTCTTTGTCTTTTTCCTCTGATTCTTTGAGTGATCCCATATCCTTTCAACAACTCCTTCTTATATATTTTAACCAGAAGATTATTCTGTGATGCACAAGCCAAAAACCTTCATGGTGTCATGTCTACCACAAAGACAGCTTACTTAAACAACAATTATCATACAATACGCAAGAGTCCTGTGCTGAACTCTATCACCAGTTTTTTAACACCTAGTTTATAGTGTAATATATGATTAAATTGAGATTGGTTCAAAATAACATAGAGTACACCCACTAAGTCTCCACTTACAAAGATTCAGCAGAGATTATTGCCAAAACAGAAAAGATAGTTTTAAAAGGACAAATATAGTACTACTTGGAATGTAAAAAGTACCACCACTAGAAAACCTAAAGTTTTGAGGAATCTTGGACAATAAGAAATTAGAGATTGAATGGAGATAGGAAAAAGAGTAAAGGAAATCATAGACCACAACTACTGTAAAATTGTGCATAACCCAGAAGGGATCCAAAATCAGAGTAAAACAAGCACAAAGACACAGTCAACCTTGCAGTGATCAAAGCCTACGACTGAGAATTGATTTATTGACAAGTGGGTCAGCAGAATTCTCAGCAGGCAGTAAATACCTTTGCCCTGAGGTTAATATCTTTAGAAAGGTTCTTTGAAGGTATTACTAGAGAGAATGTTGGAGCTATAGAAAATTGCACATAAGTTTACCATAAGCTTTAAAACAATGAAAAAGAAAACAGGGACAAGTACGTAGCTAAATACAAAGTTTTGACATAGAAAACTCTAAGAAATAGTTCTTTCTAGACCTTTTTAGACCACTTTTTAGATGTAAGAAGATATGATAATCAAAGAAAAGATAGAATACTACTTCCTAAAGCTAAAAGATATGGATCTTTAGACTGAACTCTGAGCAATAACAACAAAAGTCCCATACATGGTAAAATTTCAGATTTCCAGGGAAAATGGATTTCTACAGAATAATGAGAACTAGAAGTCATCAAAAGCTTATTAGCCACAAGGGGAAGCAGAAGTCAATAAAATAATATCTCCAAAATTCTCCGATGAAATAATTTTAAACCAAAAATTTAATGCTCAAACTAGCACAGATAATTTGATGGTATAATGGAAAAGGAGGTTAATTGCCCATTTTAGGAGTATAATCTAGGCTACATTCTTTCTGAACACTTGAAAACTGTACGTTTATACAGACTGAGAATTGGTCCAATGGCCTAGGAAATTAACTAAAGGCAGACAAAAACATTATGGCTACCCAATGTTATTGTAAGTATTCATGGGTTAAACTACATACAGCACTGGTAAACACTGCCTTTACATAAAAGCATTTTTTAAATTTACATTTGAGAAACTTAAGACATGATGGAACCTAAGACAGAAGAAATAAAGTTAAATAGCTAGCATTCAGACTGAAGTCAGAAGTTATAAATTTTTTTTCTTTAACCTTTCTTTCCTTTGACATATACATACATATTTGAAGTGACTAGAGTATTATCAGAAACACAGTAGTCTTCAATAAATACAATTTAAAATGAATTGAGTTAAATTGCCAAGGGAACAGTAGGCAATAAACATAAAGAGTTTAACCAGTTATCAGAGCCCTTTCTCTCCAAAACCAACTGCCTAGCTATACCAATTACTTAAGTAAAACCTAACTAAAATCGGAACAATACATTATATGACCGTATCCATAGGAAATCCTTCTGACTCCAGGGCCTTTTGACTCTTCATCACATAGCCATCATTTAGGGACCAGAGAAAACCATGTATGAGTGTACTTTATACTACTTAACATTTAGAAACATTTTAAGGAGCCATATCTTCCTGACAGAAGACAATTTCTTCCAAAGATGAGTCGTCAGGGAGGCAGAGTGCCTTGAACAGTCTCATCTCAGTAGTTATTCATGCACACAAAACTATTCACTGAAATATATCAACCAACGTCTGTTTCACTTTGAAGCCCCAAGATACCACAGGCCGGAATAGCTGTGCAACACTGAGAAAGTGTTGGATTTCCACTTTAATTTTATTTTATGCAAGAGTACCCTCAGGAAAGTTCCACATAACATATCAAAACACTGTCACTGAGTGAAGAATATTAGATTATTAAGCAAGAAAATTAAATGTTACATGCCTAAAATGCCACAAGGGATAATTATGATTAACTTTGCAGACTTAACTATGTAATTTCTATGCTAGCTATGTGTCCCAAATCCCATAACCTAGAAATATAACTGATTTAACTATCTATAACAAAGAGATCAACAACCTGAATAAAGTTCAGAATATTTGTTGTCTCCCAATAATTCAATCTCTCTCCTGAGCTTGAACCCTCAAAAGAAATTGTTTTTTTATTTCCCCTGCTCAACTCCATCCAAGATTTAGTGCATAAAGGTATCTTCACTATTTTTGTGAAATTATTAATAGATGATTAAGCTATTAAAAGAACTATTTTGAATATAGTAAAATTCACAGACAACCTGATCTTGAATATTTATAATTGATATTCACCTATAAACATTTATATTGATGGTAAGTAGTTCAGATAAATTTATGTAATTCATTCCAAACACCCAATTGTAGAGTTGTATCTACCAACATTACTTAGTTTTAAGCAAGAACACGTGATCTGGCTTAAGATAAAGGGAATTCACTGTGAGGATATGAGGAGCTGAACAAACAGACAGGAGGCTCAAGCGTGGGCAGCAACTTCACAAACCGGGAATCAGGATCTACAAACATTTCATCAAGACTCTGCTTCTATCATTTTCAATAACCAAGATATAAAAACAACCTAAGTGTCCATCAACAGATGAATGGATAGAGAAGATGTGGTACACGTATACAATAAAATATCAGCCATTGAAAGATGTAATATTGCCATCTGTAACAACATAGGTGGACCTCGAGGGTATTATGCTGAGTGTGGTCAGACAGAAAAGGATTAAAACCATATGATTCCACTCACATGCGGAATGTAAAACTAACAAAAAAAATGCACAAACAAAACAAAAGCAAACTCACAGATACAGACAACGTATTTATGGTTACCGGAAGAGATGGGGCAGGGAAAGGGCAACATGGGTGAAGGGGGTCAGATGTATGGTAATGGGTGAAAACTAGACTTTGTTGGTGAACATGCTACACACAGTGCGCATAGCTATCAGATTATATCATACACCTGACACTTATATAGTGTTATAATCCAATGTTACTGAAATGAAAAAAAAATTAAACCTCTGCTGCTGAGATATTAATAGAAAATGTTTTTAGACACTTTTTTTTTCTGAGCAGAATAAAAACTCCCTGGCCAGAATAGAATTGACCTTCACATATATAAGGAGATGTACTTGCTCAAAAGAAAGCAGCCAGGGTAAAAATGCGGGGACATTGTTCCCGGTCCCTCTGCAACTGAGTGTTCTGAAGAAATGTTTTTTAAAAAAGGAGAAAGTGATGTCAGTGTGAGAATAGGTAAGGTAACTGCACACAACTTTTCAGATATAAAGCCAGTTGTTAGATTCGGGCTGGGATGTCATTATCGTTTTCCATTACAGAAAGCAGCTCAGGCTGGGATAACCCTCAGGTACAGATGTACCTCCACAGAGAACCAGGTAGCAGTCAGAAGTTCTTGAATATGATGTCAGAGTCTATCATATCTGCTTCCCAAAGATGTCGCTCTTTTCCCTCAGATCAATTTGATAGTAATAGATGCTGAGACAATCATTTTTACTCAAATTAGTCTGATTAGAACTCTGAAAATTAGCCCAAATCTTGAGAGCATTAGGCTTTGTTATATTGTCCCAGAGCTCAAGATTCTGCAACAAATGTCAGCTGCAACTTGCCATTCCATACCACAATGCTTACCAATCAGAATATGTCCTTGTTAAAGAATTCAATCAGCAAGTTCTTTAGCTTCCCCTGGTGATTTTAATGCAGACCTGGAGTCCTTTAAAGCAACTTGGATTTACATTCTCTTTTAATCATGGTCTTTTATTTTGAGAATAATTTTTTTTACTTAGGAAGGTACTTGATGAAACAGTAAAATTATTAATTTCATTAAATCTCTAAAAAAAAAAATTTTAATTAAATGGAATTGTCTAATTCTGTTATTACTGTCCCTCACTTCAAATAGGTTCACTCTTACAGCATATATATGACTATATTTTCAAGTTGTTTTATTTTTATAGGAATTTCCACAGGTTTCATTTGTTCCTTGCTTTATATGTATAATTTTAGGTCATTTTCAGATATGTCCATTGTTTGCACAAATCCGTTTTGAATAGCCATTCAGAGAAAAATACCACTTGTAATTTTTCCTCTTTCACTCAATAAAATCTTTCATAAAAATTATTAATTTTTAAAAAGTCTTTCTTACTTCTTGAGCCATATTTCCTTTTAAAAGCTTTAAGTTAGTTTCTCTGAATTCTCTGAAATATTCTTATGTAAAGCCAGAGTATCTGTTTAATTGTTTAAAATCTTATATTTTATTTTTAAAATTCTATCATGACAATGTGACTTTTTCCATTTTTTTATTTTTTATTACTTTCACATCACAAGCAAGTTCTGCATTATTGGCAAAAATTAACTCCAAACTAGCAGTTTTCTTCTTACTTCATCTAATACAGGAAGAATAAAAATCACATTTGCTACTGTGTGTGTGTGTGTGTGTGTGTGTGTGTGTGAGCGCATGATCGTGCATAAAACCATAATTAGTGTTTGGGAACATCAAAGCCAATAGATTCATAATTTATAAAATAAAAAATAGCTTTGATTTTTAATTTATATTCTTGTTTCTTATGGAAGTGTCTGAATTTCTAAGTTAGACAAAGAACTATTAATAGTGAAATTTTAATATAATATAGTTTCAGATATTCTTACACAATAAGTAAATTTTAACTGCATTGTAAAAAAATGTTTTATATTTACTCACACACATATAAAGAGGTGACATTGAATGCTTATTCTATTATATTACAGATATTGATATGCTCTAACTCAATTAAATTTTCCTGCAATTGTTGCAGTACAGCAATTTGTAGGAGAGAACCACTCTGGTTATTTTATGACCTTAGTTTCATTAAACCTTCATTACACCCTCCAAAGTCCTATTACTTATGTTGTTAATCAGCCAACATTTATTTCGGAGTAACACAACACCTCTCTTGTCATTCCCCAACTAGAAATTAAAATATAAAACAACACCTTACTTTAACTACACTATTATAACTGCCATTATGAGTTCTATATTGATACTGATAAACTGGCAAATGGAAAGTCACGGTCAGCTCTTGAGAGTGTTATTAACTTGAACATTCTTTAGGAATGTGATGTGCAGCAAGTATCCTCCAAGGCAGGAGGACGGAGTGAGGGTGACTAAAGGGGAATAAAGCAATGTCACTTCTCTTACGCTGATACTGTTCAATCAGGAATGAGATTCAGGTTCCATATGAATCACATAAACCTATGTGATGCAACTATCAGGCATTTCTAAAGCATTTAGTAAAACTGATGAAAGGCCATAACAGTGCACAAATGAGAATACTGCACCTTTTTACTCAACATCAAATTATATCCTATCTTCTTTAAGTGAAGTAAGTCAGGCAGAAATAAACAAATACTGTATAGTTTTGCCTATATGTAGAATCTAAAATAAAAAAAACAATACAAAAATAGACTCAGAAAAAGAGACCAAAGGGATGGTTACCAGAAGGAGTGAATGGGTGGGGTAGGGGTGTGTGGATAATAAGAGGAAGGGGAAGATAGTCAATAATATTGTGATAAATGTACCTGGTGACAGATGGTTATGAGAATTCATGGGGTGATCACTAACAGTAAGGTATAAAAATGTTGAATCACTATATTGTATACCTGAAACTAATGTAAGATTGTAAACCAACTATACTTAAATTAAAAAATTAATTAAAAAAATTTTTTTTGTTAAAGACACACAAAAAAGAAAGCCCACTTCAGCCCCTCAGCAGCGGGCTATCATACTTTTCTCAGCTTTTTCACCCACCTTCACCTCACTTGCTCTTTGTCCCATACATTTGGAAGGACTCAGGGACCGACCTCCACATGTAGGGGAGGTCATTCTTCTTAATGTCAGAAGAACCCAAAATAGAGACTGCATGTGTCTGCAGGACAAAGTCCTGGGACTGAGGACCCTATCGGAAAACAAAAAGTGGAAAATATGTGCTGGGACACACAGACATTGGAAATGATAAGATAAGGCACAACTAAATTAATTGTGCTTGTCAATGACTACCGCGCTTGAAAAACATCAACATGAGCACCATGATCTGGTGGCTGAGATCCTGGGAAGCGTGAGTGACAGTGGCAGCAACACTGAATGGAGCACAGCTGTGGAAAGCACTACTAAGCATGCACACTGGCTCTGGGACACAGGTATGGGTGCCTTTAAGAACTTATCTATCAGAAACACCACCTCACACCTGCTAGAATGGCTATAATCAACAACACAAGGAGTAACGGGTACTGGAAAGACTGTGGAAAAAGGAACCCTCATACACCACTGGTGGGAATGGAAATTGGTACAACCACTATGGAAGGCAGTATGGAGATTCCTCAAAACATTAAAAATAGGGGAAGCTGAGATGGCGCAGCGGGTTAAGTACTTGCTTTGCAGCCCCAGGGTCCAAGGATCAAGTCCCAGCCCTGGACCATGTGGACCTATATCCTGAACTGGAGCATGGCTTCCCATGTGGGAGGCCACCAGTTCAGTTCTCACTGGAAGAAGCTTCCCGTGGGTGGGAGGCCCCTAACTGTCCCCCAGCTCGCAGGGGCATGCCTCCCATGCTGGAGACCCCACGCCTGGTTCCTGCCCTGTGAGGCCCCGCCCACCTGTGTGGAATGAAACCATGTCGAAAACTGATGATGTACAACTGTGGAGCCTGCTCTCAGCTCTCTCTCTTCTCTCTGTCTCTGTCTCCCTCTCTCTCTCTCTTTCTCTGTCAAAAACAATAAAATAAATCCTTTTTTTTTAAATTAAGAATGGAATTACCATATGACCCAGCAATCCCTCTTCTGGGTACCGGTATCCACCCAAAAAACTTGAAAACTTTAGTTCACAAAGATATGTGTACCCTAATGTTCATTGCAACACTGTTCACGGTGGCCAAGTTGTGGAAGTAACCAAAGTGTCCTTTGATAGGTGACTGGATAAAGAAGTGGTGGTACTACATAATAGAATATGATTCAGCAATAAGAAAAGATGAAATACAGCCATTTGTGACAACATGGATGGACCTTGAGATCATCGTGTTAAGTGAGATAAGTCAAGCTGAAAATAGCAAGTACCATATGACCTCACTTACGGCTGAATTATAAAACTGAAAGTAACGAAGAAACACAGACTCATGGACACAGTCAATAGTTTAGTGGTTACTTGAGGGTAATGGGGGGAAGAGGGTAGTGGGGGAGGGAGGGAGTAGGCATCAAATATATGGTGATGGAAAGACAACTGACTCTGGGTGGTGAGCACATAATGCAACACATAAATGATGTATTGTAGAATTGTACACCTGGAACCTACATAATTTTTATCAACCAATGTCACTCCAATAAATTCAACAATTAAAAAAAAAGAAAGAGGTTCTTGATGTACTAACTTGAAAAAAAATCTATTATTATTTATACTGTCTGTTATCTTTTCCAGAAAAAAAAAACATATATTTTTATTCCCATGTATATGTAAAAATATCCTTGAAAGATACACGTGAAGTTAATAAATGGTTAGGTTAATTAAGGTATTTTGAGAGAAAAAATGTTGGGTTTTTTTGTTTTGCTTTGCTTATTTTTGTTTTTGAAGAGTTGGGAACTAAACTGATGGGAGAAAAAAACATTTCACTTTATGCTTTTAAAATATTTGAACATTTAAGTAGTTCAAATAAAAATTAAACAAACATATATATATATATTTTAATTACAAGTATTTGTAGCCATGAAGTTGACTGGAAGCAGAATTGAAACACGGTGTTGTATGGTTCTTTACAATGTCTGTCAAATCTGGCTATCAGGAGACAGAGATCCAGTTTGAGGAGAACATCTGTATTCTTCAAACTCATCTTAACAAGTGCATAAAAGGCAAAGCGTTTGCCCAAAACTGTCCCAGCTGAAAAACTTCCTTATGGTGTTACAAAGGTTTACATAGTGTTATCAGCCCTCCTCTTATCATAGTGGTTTCAGCAAATGTCTCATTCTTTTGCTGGTGTGTATAGCATGTGCAAAGATATTCTTTCACTTATAGTCATAAGCTTGAGTAGAACAACTAGCTAGCCAAGTGGAAATGGCCAGTAAGAAGTTGGAGACTCAAATATGGATTGAGGAGGAAAGCTTTCAGTAAAATATATGTTTGGGATTCATCACAGTTTAGATGATATTTAATTCATATGATAGGATGAAATCACTGTTTACGTCTGGATTACCCCTGAAAAAAGCCTTAAACCAGTATTTATGGGCAAGTAGTGTATTAAGAAGTGGTCCCTGAGAACTAGATGAATGACCATGGAGAAGAAAAGAGGAAAGGAAGAAAAGCCAAAATAGGAGGAGTTATACGTTATCAAGTTGGTCAAGTGGGCTCAGGTAATCGCAGCTTGATTCCACCAGAACCTTCTGAAAATCATTTAAAATGCTTCAGAGTGGTCTCATCTATGGATTGATCTGGAGTAATATTTATCCATCAGCTCCAGTCCCCCAAATGCTGAAGGTTCACGGGGAGGTGGAGGGGTTCACTCAGAAACTTCCAGCAGAGCTTGAGCAGTTAATCAGTGGGTTCCCACAGCAAGGTTAGGATAAACCTCGGCTCAGAAAGTAAAGGTGAGGTGATTGTTGCAGCATTAAGTAAGTAGAAGCCCCTACATGGAACTCCGTGCCACAGTCATGGATCGAATCAGAAGTGAGGCTGCAAGAGGGTAAGTCAGGCCCCAAGAGACCGCTACAAAGTAAGAGGTACAAGGACCTAATTGTGGAGCATTGTGATGACTAGATGTTAAGGAGAGTTTCAAAAAACGCCATGAAGAGAACAGAGAAGCAGCCAAAGTTACAGAAGGAAAATTATTTCATGGTGTGTGCCAGGTCACAGCATTAATGAGGACCTTTGAAGATGGTCAAAAGAACTCTTATGTTTGAAAACGGAAGTGTTATGTCTGCCTGAGAAGACATGGATGTGATCAACGTGTCGTGCCAAAGAGCATTTCTGATTCCATTTGGAATGTCTTGTCAATTCACATAGAAACTGATGCTTACAATGGTGAACATTTTCAGGCTTTGTGCTCATTTTTTAATTCAGAATGCTTGGCATTTGATTTTCACCATTCTGACACTCAGAAAAATAAGTGTTCTATTAGGTCTTTGCTTAGAGGAAGTAATGCAAAACATAATATTTAAGCCACACAACTAAAAATGTTAGGTTTTCCTTCTTTACATTATTAGAATATGTGTCTCTCTCTGTTTATCTATCAACCATATATGTATGATCCTGAGCATTATAGTTTTACGAACACAAATTTACTATTTCTGAATATGTAGCTGACCACCTTTCATATTGGAAATAAAGTTGAAAGACTCATAGGAAACACTTATGGTCCAACAGTGTTCATGCAGCTGCTCCCATAAAAAAAATTTTTTTAATTTGACAAAAAATATGCAGAAACTTTATAATAAAATTATAAAACTACTGAGCAACACAAAAGAACAATAAAGTAAAAATGGAAAAATATCTATTTTTGAATGGTGTGCCAGGCAGGGTCCTGACAGGAATCAGAAGGCACAAAGAGATCATTAAAAGGACCAAGGGCAGCTTTCAGCAGACCAAACTAGGACAAGGAAGCGCCTGTTTAGCAAGGTTTAAGTCATCCCTTCCCACCGGCCTAAAGGACCAAGAGAAAGGAACAATCATCTGATGCTGGACGGAGTAGCATGCAGAGGCTGCCAGAGGAGGGCCAAGGAAGGTAGTCATTGATCCAAGATGGCCTGGGTGGGAGGACAGGGGACAGATAACCAAACCTCACTCTTTCCTTTAACCCCCGGACATCCTGTCAGCATCTTCAATTGCCTATTCCCATTTGAAATAGGCTCTACCTATTGACACAGTCCAAAAAGTCATCTTCTCAGGGCATACGAACATAATAGGATGGAGAAGGAGGGAGATTGGATCTGAGGAGGCAAATGGAGACTATAATACCTTGAAATCACAAGCTTCCTGAAATTTTTTTAATTAAAAATTTCACACAAGAATTCATTCATTTCATTAATGTTCAGACATCCCAGAGTTTGTCATCTCCTATATAGGCACATAGCTTAAACTTGTAGGAGTGGAAATAATTTACTCCAGGATTCATTATTACCATTTAGTCAGCCATGAAAATCATCTCTAATTGATTGTCCAAAGGCTCAAAAAAAGGTAGCTCAGATCTAAAGAGAAATAAAATGCTTGCTGACAATTTTTAATCTATCCATCAGCTTGATTTGAATGGGGAATCTATCAGAGAGAAAATAGTGTATGTTTGCCTCAGATACCTACTTTTTCTCTGAGAAATGAGAAAAGGTAATGGGGGAAAATAAGTGAACAGAATGTTTCAGCTGGAAGAAATTTTAGCGATGATTTATTTTGACCCATTATTCTGTAAGTGAGGAAAAAATGTATACATTTTAAGTGACTGTCTCTAGTTCATACAGCAAATCAATGCAGAACCAGAACTATGCTCAGGAATAATTATTAAAAATCACATAATAAAATCTAATTATGCAAACAAAGAGTAAATGACTACAACTATAAGGAATGAAAAAAAAAAAAGATGCAATTTAGGGAACATTTTAGATCTGGCTCCCCAGCATATGTCATCAGTTTAGCTCAAATAAACTCATAATTTTTCTCAAAAAAGAAATGAAAAATATTTTTTCCCACTGAAATCTATGGGAAATGACCAAATTCTTTTAATACTATCCATTAAATCAAATATTTTCCAAACTCATGAGTTTTTAAGTATGTACTTTCATACTACTTAAAAAATGACTTTAAATTTTAAGCCCTTACTCTATGTTAGACATACTGTGTAACTGATCTCAAACCTCAGGGTTATCCTCCAAGGAGGTATCCTTTCCCCCAATTTACAGTTGGAGAGACTGAGGCATAAGAAGCTTAGAACTTTACCCAACATGCTTTAGACACAAATCTACTTTGCCCATAGCCAATACTGCAGCCTCTTACCACTGTCTGCACCGCTATATATTGACACATTTTGTCAGAATTTTATTTGGCACTAGTGGTAGTTTCCTGGGCCTCCTTTAAGACATGTTTGATTTTGGTGGCAAAGAATTATTTTCTTTTTAATTCTCCCCGTATCAAATCGTGGCAAGTGAACTCCCTGTTTTTATTGCCAAACATGGAGAGATTATGGCTCAGCCCTGAGATTTGAGGAACGGATCATCCATCTATTTTCTCCCTATATAAATCTCCACATTTAGAGCAGTTGCACAATTCTTGAAACCAAAGCCACTTTACTAAAGATGATGATAAATGAAGGCACACAATATGTACAATTGGCAGGTGGAGGTGCATAAATTATAAAGCAATCTGGGACTCATCCATCACAGAAGAATACCGGTAGATTTATTTATTTATTTATTTATTTTTTGCTTCATCTTTAGAACATTTCTGTCTAGCCATGTGATGACACTCCATTCCCAACTCAAGCTTCTGCTATAGCTCTCCTTCAGAAGTCTGTTACCAGTTTTCTACTTCTAATATTTCACTGCTACTGGACAGCATACAACCTGGCTTTTTTCTTATTAACTTCAGCTTCTCCAATCTTTTCTGACTCTTTATCTTCCTGCCTTTCTTAGTTTTTTTACTTCCAGAACCTCATATGCCTTCTCCAACTGCCTACTCCACAAAATACTTCTGGCTCACCTACTCCTGGATGTTGTTTCCCCTGTCTCTTGTTGAATTAGCCAAAGATGTATTTTTTTCTCATCATATAATTATGGGCATTAGTCTTGTCTATCAATACATATGTGAAAGGTATTACTATTTTCTAAAAACACCATTTTATAAAGCAATTTATGACAACTTCTTGAAGTATACCTGGGTAAACATATATTTTAAATTGCTGTTTATATTTTTGTAGGAAACTTCAATGCAGCTTCTTTTTATAACCTACAATCAGTTAAAGTAGTATTTACTTCCACTTGTTATAGAATAAAGGAGCTAGAATTTCTGAAGTACCTACTATTATATAATCTTCCATTATTACCCTATGCAGGAAGCATGCACAAATAAGAAACTTTTATTTAACTTGCCAATATCCACAAATATTCATGAGAATGATAAACATATACACACATACTTCAGCTATTTTGCATGTTTGGTTCCAGACCACCACCATAACACAAATAACACAATAAAGTGAGTCACAATATTTTGGTTTTCCAATGCATGTAAAAGTTGTATTTTCACTAAACTATAGTCTATAAGTGTGCAATAGAATTGTGTCTAAAAACATTGTACATTCTGTAGACTCTCCATTAACCAGAAGTCAAGCAACTGGCAAAATTTTTTTGCCAGCTGCTTGAGATTTTGCTGGTTGCTTGAGAGTGCCAGTTGCTTGAGTTCCAGGTAACAGAGAGTCTACTTACGTTTATCTGGCATCTACCAATTCCTGTGCATGCTGGTTAAACTAGAGTCTACTGTATCTTAATTATAACATACTTTATTGTTAGCCTTCAGCAAGTCACAATCTTTTTGCTGGTAGAGGGTCTTCCCTGGGTGTTGATGGCCCCTGCCTGATCAGGGTGGGGCTGATTCAGGTGGCTGAAGTTTGGGGTGGCCACAGTCTCTTAAAATAAGACAACAGCTTTATGAACTAAGTTTACACAATAGTCTAAATTCTGTGTTGTCATTTCAAAAGTCTTCACAGCATCTCCACCAGGAGAAGACATAAACTCTTTTTTTTTTTCCTTCCACTTGAATACTTACAGGCCATTGCAGGATTATTAATTGGTCTAATTTCAATATTGCTGTTTCTCAGGAAATAGAGAGGCCCAAGGAGAGGGAGAGAGATTGGTGATTGGCTGGTGGGTGAAGCAGTCAGAACACACAAACCTATTATGTAAATCTGTACTCAAATCAAAGACTAGTAGAAAAAAATAATGAATTAAAACAGTGCATTGTAAGAGCCTGCCTTTGAGCCAAGAACTCTTCTCAATATGCCCCTAAGACTTTTGCTGACACTGTCTTGATCTGTGAAAGCTCATAAATGAAGATTTAAACCGCAGAATGAATTAGCAGAAAGAAGTAGAAGAAAGACTGTAGGATCATCATAACCCTTATGGATGAGGGACAGGAGAGATTGCTGCTTTCAATTAAGAGGCTTGTCATTTATTCATTTTCATTCCCTCATTCATTCAATATGACCCAGAAAACAGACACATAAAGCTTACAAATAAATGTAAAACTGCTACAAACGATAGTTACATCATGCAGACAAAAGGGCATTTAGACTAGTCATTGAGGTTATGGAATATTTCCCAAGAAAGTGTCAATTGAACTGAGATCTAAAGAATACATAAGAATTAAATAAAGATTATATAATAAGATATATATATTGAACAGGGGGCCTCACTGCGTTCGGGAAGCACACCCCAGTTCAGCATGTGGGTCTGCCTGGGCCAGAGCCAGGATTCGATCCTCGGTCCTCGGGGCTTCAAAGCGAGCGCTTAACCCGCTGAGCCATCCTGGCTTTCCCTATTTATTAAATTTGTTTGGGTGACAATGGCTAGGAAGATTAAATAGGTTTCAAGTGTACAAATCTATAATACATCATCTATATGTTGCATTGTGTGCTCACCACCCAGAGTCAGTTCTCTGTCCCCATATATTTGACACCCCCTCCTTAGCCACCCTCCTCCCCACTTACCCTCTGCTAACCACTAAATTTTTGTCTATGTCCATGAGTTTATGTTTCTTCATATGTTTGTCTTATTCCTTTGTTGCTTTCAGTTTTATATCCCACATATGAGTGAGGTCTTTAGTTGAGTTTTTCTGTCTGACTTATTTCACTTAGTATGATAATCTCAAGATCCATCCATGTTGTCACAAATGGCAGTACTTCATCTTTTCTTATGGCCAAGTAATAGTCCATTGTGTATAGGTACCACAACTTCTTTATCCAGCACATTTTTGTTGTTTCCATATCTTGACCACAGTGAATAATGCTGCAACGAACATAGAAGTATATATATCTTTGTGGACAAAAGACTTCAGATTC
>PVKE010033327.1:0-17988 GCA_004027555.1 Craseonycteris thonglongyai
TTCAGTACATATTTATTTCTATTTTACTTTTTGACAGATAGAGAGAGAGACAGAGACAGAGACAGTTAGAGAACCGAACTGTGGGAACTCCCCAGTTCAGCATGTGGGTCCTGCCTGGGCCGGAGCCGGGATTCGATCCTCGGTCCTCATGGCCTCAAAGCGAGCGCTCAACCCGCTGAGCCGTCCCGGCTTTCCCCTGTTTCCTTTCTTAACACGTTAAGGATATTGAACTTAGATCACTGTTAAAATATTTCATCATTCCTGAGTTTACAGAGATTAACGAAAGAAGAACTGGAGGGAATCTAGAAGCTGCACTAGATAATACAAACTTGAAAGCTCACTTATTTCCTTCTTCCCAATTCCATGTGTAAATAAGATTGTGAAATAGCTTATTTTTAATGAAGTCATATGCCACACAACAATGTTTTGGTCAATGACAGACCACGTATACAATGGTGGTATACCATAGAGCATGGTTCCCCAACCTTTTTGGCACCAAGGACAGGTTTCGTGGAAGACAGTTTTTCCAGTCTAGGAGGGTGTGGAGGGGGGCAATGGTTTCGGGATGATTCAAGCACCAGATACAGCTTGTCATTTACCATCACAGGGTTTTGATGTGAGTCAGCCAGCAATTGATTTAGTATGACCTCTGTACAGTCAAACCTCTCTGCTAATGTTAATATTTGCAGCCGTTCCCCAGTGCTAGCATCACATCCTCAGCTCCACCTCAGATCAGACATTTGATTCTCACAAGGAGCAGGCAACCTAGCTCCCTTGCATACACAGTTCACAATAGGGTTTGCATTCCTATGAGAATATAATGCCCTTGCTGATCTGACAGGAGATGGAGCTCAGGCATTAATGTGAGCAATGGGGAGATGGCTATAAATACAAATGAAGCTTTTGCTAGCTCACCTCCTGCTGTGTGGCCTCGTTCCTAGTAGGCCACAGACTGGTATCAGTCCATGGCCTGGGTCTTGGGGACCTCTGCCACAGAGCCTAGCTGTGCAGTAGGCTACACCATGTAGGTTTGTGTAAGTGTACTCTAATGTTCGCAAAAGAACAAAATCGCCAAATAATGCATTTCTTAGAAACTACCCATCACTAAGTGGCATGTGACTATACCTGTTTCTTGGTAGAAAAAGGACTCTAAATCTGTCTTCATGTTTATGGGTAACTGATTTTCTGTTCACATATAATTTTAAGTGTAAATGGTCATAGTTGTCATGTACCTAGAAATGAAAGAAAGAGTACTAGGGACTGTTGGAAGGATTTTCATACAGATTTCTCTTGGCGGTGCGCTGTCTGCCACAGGAAAGGTTCAAGTATAATAGGAGAAACACCAGCAGTGAGTACATTACGTAAGGCTGTGTCAGGCATAATGTGCAGAGGTGCTTTCCAAAACAAGCCACACACCAAATCACATGGAAGCTTTTACACAAAAAACCAAAAACCATTGCTATGGATGGAACCTAGGAACTTATTGTGTTTAAAGAATCCAGGTGATTTAATTGGCCCAGGATCTGCTTTGGATAACTAGTAAGTGATTTACCTTAAGGTCCCTTTCAATTCTAAAATGCTGGATTGGTTTAGGAAGAAGAATCAAATAAACTATAATTGAAAGCAACTTTAGGTTGTATTAATAAAATTACATGAAGGTCACCAGGTCTGACAGATGATTTAAGAGTAGTCAGCTAACTTGCCTGAGTAGAGTTTGATAGTTACAGAGTACTGAAAGTGTCTGGAAACCATGCTACTGGAGAAATAATTTTTAAAAATTAATGATGCTTAGTCTTGAGAAGACTTATAGTAGGAGTCAGCTGTTTTTTAAAACTATAAGGGTTGTGTCAAAAAAAGAATAACTGTCCCAGAAGGCAGATAGGATAAATGTTTGGAAAGCTAAGAAGGAAGATTCCTTCTTAAACTCAAAACTGTGACCAAGGTGGACAGGGTTATGGAAGGGGCAGGAAGAAGTTTGTAAACACAATCTGAGCATGGATACTCTGAAGCAGGGATTGCCACTCTGGGGAAAAAGTTTCTGTCATTTTTTTCCCCCGTTACTGAAAACTACTTGAACTATCTCACATTTTTCTGTCTATATATTTTTACAAAGAAGGGGATAAATAAATAGACTTCTGAATTGAAGGTGAAAAAATACTGACTTTCCAGATACTACATGTTATCCAGGCCTCAAAAATATTCCCAGTCTATTTGGTAGAGGGGTTCCCATTCACAAATTTTCAGTGATTACAGAAATACAGAGGGCCAAGTATGTGGTAGGTGAGGGATACAGCAGAGATGAACTCAGTCATGTCACCTGTCTTTAAGAGGCTTACGACCTAGCAGGCAAGTCAGACATTACATAACTTCATCACATGTGATTTCATAACTTCATCACTGCTTACTTCACTATATTACATAAACTGCTAGGAGAGGGGAGGACAGGTAACTGAGAACATGGCCCCTGAGGAACCTTGACGTATTGGGTTGGGAGGAAGCAATGTGGGCTCCCTGAGAAGTAATACATAAAGTACGATTTGAATGACAAGGAATTGGCCTGATAGAAGAGTGAGGGACCTTTGAAAAAGTGTTAAAGTGGATGTGTTTAAGGAACAAAAAAGGCCAGTAGTATTACTTTTGTGTGTTGAGCACAGGAGAGAAAGAAACTACTGTTATTTAATTTTCAAACTTTAGTAGTCTCAAGAGATCCCATTCTAACATTTGGCTATTATGTACATACTGCAAGTCCAAATTTCACTACAGAAAAACAACCTTCAGTAACCTGTTTTTGGAAGGCTAAAAATAATAATTTGCAGATAAAGCACTAGGTCTTTTTCTTACTCTGTACTATGGCCATCACACGGGAGACCATGAACAGTTGTTACTTACATGCTATTTGCCTGCACTCAGTATCACAGATAGGCATCTGTGGTGCCATTTACCTACTTTTGTACAAGTTCAAAAAAGCTTACATAGAAATCACAAACATTAAAGTTGGATAGACTTGTTACTGACATGTACAAACATTACAAAATCACTTATGCACTTTGTCTTTTAAACATCTGATGAAGTATTTTCAGTTATGAAATACTCTTAAATTGTTTCCTTCATAAATA
Source organism: Craseonycteris thonglongyai (assembly GCA_004027555.1). NCBI lineage: Eukaryota > Metazoa > Chordata > Mammalia > Chiroptera > Craseonycteridae > Craseonycteris > Craseonycteris thonglongyai. The sequence continues at coordinate 3,117 of PVKE010033327.1, forward strand.
AAACATGCCGTTGGCTTAGTCTAATAAGCATTCTACTAAGACAAAAGATCTGCTTTAAGTATATCTGATAATTTTCCTCTTTCTCAGTCACATTAATAATAGTGTTTTCATTCTCTACTTATGTCTAAAGAACAAAAAAATTTAATATCACACAAATAGTTGTATAAACAATGATATTGCTGCATTTGAAACAGTGTTAACACTGGCAGCTTTCTCATTTTGGGGTTGCTTGAAACATTCATTGATCAGCTGACGTTAAAAGTATAAATTTAATGAACAAAGGGTGATTTAGAGACATCAAAATGTAATGTAAAAACGTGGAGTGTTGGAGAGTAGAGATCTGTTAAGAGGGAACACTAGAATTAGTTCAAAGTCTGGTTTACAGCTTCAGATCTGCTATTCTGTGACTATATGAGTCAGTTTTTTTTATTTGCCAGCACCAAAATCCAGTTTGGGCAGATTTAAGAGAAAAGTAATTTATTAAAAGAATTATAGTTTAGCATCACCTGGAGGCCTAGAGAATCAGGCATGGAGACTAGGCAATTGCAACAGCATCCTTTGTCACATGGCCATTCCATACAAATTGGTGCAGTGAAGATACCAACTCTGCTGAGGATTAGATGCCACCATTTATTACCAAGGCCACAGAACCCTAGATTATCATGGCAGCCAGTGTTGCTCTACAAACTTTATCTTGCTGCATTTACCAATGTCACCAAAGAAGTACTCCATGACTTCACTGTGTTTGGTTCCCAATTCAAACTTCAGGGAATATTTAATTTGTAATGTCACGTGGAGAAGCAGAGAAAATACTGATTTCGTCATCTATAGTGAAAGGCATGTTCTGGTTTCCAACAGACTCCTAAGATGGGGAACTCTCAAATGTAGGAGGGGAGTTCAGATCCTGGGCAGCCTAAAAGGATGATGGAAGTCTATTACATTGAACCTGGGCAAAACACTCACAGCCTCACTTTTCTATAAAGCAAGGTAAATGAAGTCCACATGGCTGAGGAGATAGTACATGTTTACTCATGTGTCAGGATGCAAAGATAAGCAAGTGGGCTCTCTTGCTTAATGGAGAAGAAAAACCATAGCAAGTGGTAGGATAGAGGCATGGACAGGAAAGATGAAAGCACCAAAGAGAGGGCTCAACTGCAGTTTGCAAATGATGTGATTTCAGTACTTATATTGATATGAAATCAACTTTTCCATTTGGCAAGTGATGCTTGTACCACTAATGGGAAAGACAGCAAGCACGCTCTTGCAGAAAGCTGCTTGCTGTTGTACTCCTTTAGCTGTTTTAGGGAAATGCCAAAACAATGTTGGTGGCACAAATCCAGAAAGTCAGGCTTTTGATTGATTATCGACAGACATCTAAGTTGCCAGTTTCATACAGTGGGGTACTTTTCAAAGGATTAAACAAGTCATAGCTTTGCCAGTCATCAATAAGATACATCATCAGACTCATTGTAGTATGAACCACCCTTGTTCAGGTCTGACCTGACCTGAGTCAGAATGGTCTCTTCTATATCTGGCTACTGTGTGTACAGTTTTGTGTCTGCTTAAAATAAACTGTTGGTTTTAGGCTTAGGGTGTTATTCTTTTTGGGTTTTTTTTGTTTTTTTTTCCATTTATAAAAGCAGCTGCATGGTAGCTTGGACCTCACCCAGAATCTGCAATATACCAAATTCATCATATGGTAATAATAGAATACATTTTATAGGATGCATTCTGTAGAACCAGGGACTGACAGAGGTCAATAGGACTACAGGGGTCAGATATAAATAAACCTGATGCAATAATTTTTTTTTTTTAATAGCATTCTCAAGTTAGATTTCTGTAGCTGACATTCTCTTCTAAAATCTGGAATCTACAGCCAACTACCTTTTTGATTGCCACATTTGAGTAACATGGGCATCTTACATTTATCAAGTACAAAATTGAGTTCTTGATCTCCCATCACCTCCAAATATATTCCCCTTACAATAGTTACCATTTTGGTAACTAGCATTTCCATAGGTCCAGTCAGTAGGTTAAGCTGGAAGGCTGGAAATCCCCACTAATTTCCCAAATCAAGTCAATTTTGACTATACCTCAATTTCCCTTCTTCCACTGTTACCTTTGTCTAATCTTCACATAGTAGCTGGCATACTTTTTAAAAAAAGATATCAACCCACAGAGAGAGACACAAAAGCAGAGAGAAGAGGGGAGGGTCCAGAGCAGTCTCCACAGTTGCACACCATCAGTTTTGGACATGGTTTCATTCCACAAAGCTGGGTGGGGGCTGCGCAGGGCAGGAACCAGGCTTGGGGCCTCCCTCATGGGAGGCACGCTCCCTCCATCCAGGAGTCCAAGTGGGGGATTGACGGGGGGCGGGTTGAGTGAGAACCGAACTGGCGGCCTCCTGTACAGGAAACACCCCAGCTCTGCACACGGGTCAGCACGACAGGGCCGGGACTTACTTGATCCTTGGTCCCAAGGGCTGCAGAGTGAGTGCTCAACCCGCTGAGCCATCTCAGCCTCCCTATATAAAATTTTAAAATTGTTATCATGGCCTACTAGTGCTGCATGATCTGGCCCCTACCTCCCTCTGTAACTTTACTTATACTGTTCTCTCAACCCAACAACACAACTTCTGACAAACTACACATCTTCCATTTACCCAAAGAGCAACTTCTCTCCTCTACCCTGCCCCACCCAACCCAAGAGCCTTCTCTCTTCCATCTGGCCAACTCCTTTTCTGATAGGTCCCTGACCACCCTCCCTTGCTCCCTAATTTTAAATCAAGATTCCTTCCATGCACTTAATTTAAAGTATTTATTTAAGTGATCTGATTAATGACTAAGTTCTCTACGTGAGATTAACTTCAAGAGGACAGGAACCCTATCAGTTTTGTTCATTTCTATGCCCATAATAATAACAGCAGCAGCCATAACTACTAACGTTTACTATGGTAGGCACTGTGCTCAGTCAGCCCTACAGCTATAATATATTCAGTATATTGCCTGCTTCATAGCTAGTGGTCAATCTGTTGAATGCATGAACTAATCTATGAATACACCTACAAGTTGTTCACCATTTCCTGAAACAGCCCAACCCAACTCTAGACTAGGGTGACCAGATGTCCCGCTTTTGGCAGGACAGTCCCGATTTTTAACAATTTGTCCCGCGTCGTTTTAAAAAAGTCCCGATTTTTGGAAAGAATGCAGGACAAGCTAGGGAATGGCGGGAGATCGACCAAATTTTTAATCAAGACACCCCCCCCTTCCCCCCGCGTCAATGGTGTCCTGCTTTACCAATGTTAGAATCTGGCCACCTTACTCTAGACAAGTCTGGTGGTTGGGAGAATCTTCGTTATACTGACCCCAGCATACTTCCTAGCAATTTCCTCCCACCAGTTCTCTGCCCCTTCTGGGGCCTCGCAGCACAAGCCTTCATCGTCCTCCCACAAGCTCGACTTCGCAACATCTGAGGCCCCATCCGTCCCCCTCGTGTCTCTGGTCCTCTCCCCTCCGGGGGCACCCCTACAGGGCCTCCCCTGCAGAGACTCCGCGGGGTTCCAGTTCCGCTGTGGTGGTCGAGGACCGGCCCCTGCCGCCCGGCCGCTCCCAGCATCCCCGCCTCATGCGTCACGTGACAGCGCCCGCCCGCACGAGCGGGCAACTGTCACCCACCCCCGGGCGGGGCTCGCGGCGCGTAGCCCCGCCCACCTCTGGCAGCGCGCCGCAGTTCTCGAGGCTCCGCTGCAGCTCAGGCGTCGGCGACCCGGACTGCGTGGGCGAGCGCTCCCCCGCCCCCCGCCCCGAAGCTCCCCGCGAGGTAAGAGGGCCGGCCTGCGGAGGCTGCGGCAGAACTGAGTCCGCACGGATCCCCGGGATGGCCTGGGCTCGGAGGGGGCGGCTCGGGGGAAGGGCTCCGGCGCCGGGGGGCTGCTCCCGGGGACCTGGGGCGCCTCACGAGGTGACCGGCCCTGGAGGCGCCGCATGGTCCCGGCAGAGGCAGAGCATTAGGCTCTGGCAGGACCGGCCGGGGTGCTCGGCCCCGCGCCCCTGCACTCCGCTGCCACCTGGAAGCCCAGCTGCGCCGAGGAAGATCTGTGCCTTGGTTTCCCCTCCTGTAAAACGAATGGGCAGGGAAGGTGGGTCTCCGCTATTGCCTTCAGACCTGAAGTTTTGCGATTGTGTAAGTGAACTCCCAGAGGAAGAAGCAGACTCTTGGGATGGGGAAGAGCCCTCACCTAGGAACGCAGGAATGAGTGTCTGAGCCGGGCACCTATTAAGTGTCTTGTGTATTTTGTGCAAATCAAAAGCCTCTAGGAGACTGGGTTTCGCCATCTTTCAAGTAAAGGTGATGACCCGTGCGTGCCCTGCCTCCTTCATAGGGTTACAGTGAAGAATGGAAAGCCATTTGAAGAGCCAGAACTCTGCAGGCATTTAGACCTGGGTTCAAGTCCTAGTTCTGCCACTTAACCCTCACCTGTTAAAAGGAGATAATAATAGTTCTTAGCTCATGAGGTTGCTGTGGGGATTAAGTTTAAAGGGTTTAGCAGTGTCCTGCACAGAAGTGTTTAATAGATAGTGCTATTAATATAAGTATTGTTAAATTAATAAGCTTCACATGAGGGGTGTTTAGAATAATCACACTTCAGTTTCTATATATTTATTTAGTCCTAAAAAGAGTGCTGTTTTGGTTTCCTAAGAAAGGGGCCAAGTAGGACTATTTCCCCTTTTCCTGGGCCCCCTTTGCCTTCTCATTTACAATTGGCATGTGAACCTGTTGTTTCTATCAAATGAGTCAGGCAGGATGGGAACATTAATGTACTGGAGCAGATGGATATCAGATTCCCTCTGAGGGGAAAGAAAAGTGCCAGGCATGTGCTACCACCAAAAAAAGCATAGTACTGTGATTGACTGTCAGAGCTGGAAGATGCCTGGGAAACCATCTAATCCAACTGGCTCTTTTTGCAAATGGAGAAGCTGGGCCCAGAATGAGGTCCAGAATAACTCTGATTTTCTCAGGACCCAACAGAACGTTGGCACTTAGTGGTGGAAAGAATACATACTGTTTACCAGATACTTGCTTTCCCAGAGTTCTAACCAAATTCTTCATTTATTCAAGTATTTATGGGGCACCTACTGTGTGCTTGAGCACCTACTAGGAACTGGAGAAGAAATACATAAGTGTAATATATGTATATATATTTTATATACACACCACCCCCCACCCCCACACACGCACACAAGGGCTGTCTGGAAAGTATTCAGCCATGTAACCATTTTGTTATACTGACAATGGCTAGATTTTTTCCAGATAGCCCTCATGTATGTATGTATATATATTCATTGCTTTGCTGGTTCTCAGTACTTTTTTTTGAGAATTTTTATAAAACTTTGAGACAAACTGAGGACATATGCGAAGAGCAAGATCTCAAAAACTCTCAGTACATTTTATAACAATCAGTTGCATCTCCCGTGACCTTGCCACATAGCAGCTGGCGCCAAGGGACACAACAGAGAGGTCTGAATTATTTCATGATCAGTCACAGCAGTCCCAGAGCCCCTGTTGACGCATAATGAGATTTTAGAAACTGGAGAAAATGCCGCTTTGTTAGGGCTGTTAGACGAAAGGATCTCCTCTGGCCTAGAGCACTTGAATTTCTTTGTCTTTCGGGTTTCAGGCCTCTTACAGTTTTTAGATTTCTGAAAAAAGCCACCCTCCGGAATGCTGGGATAGCTCAGCAGGTTGAGCGCTGGTTTTGCAGCCCCGGGGTCCGTGGATTGAATCCCAGCCCCTGCCCATTTGGACCTGTATGCTGAACCAGGGTGTGCCCCCAGTTAGGCACTTGAGCGAGCCTCCTATGTGGGAGGCTCCCAGTTAGGCCCCCAGCCTCAGGGCATGCTGCCCAGGCGGGAGGCCCCATCCCCCAACCCTGGCGGGGGGTGGGGGTTGGGGGTGCCTACCATGCGGAAGGCCCTGGGGTGCATTCCTGCCGTGCGCAGCCCCGCCTCCTGTCCTGCGCAGCCCCGCCTCCTGTCCTGCGCAGCCCCGCCTCCTGTCCTGCGCAGCCCCGCCACCTGCCCTGCGCAGCCTTGCTACCTGCCCTGCGCAGTCCCGCCACCTGCCCTGCGCAGTCCCGCGCCCACATGTGGAATGAAGCTATGTAAGAAACGAATGACGTGCAACAACAGAGACTGCTCTGGGCCCTCCCCATTCTCTCTTTCGAAAACAATGGAAATAAATCTTAAAAAAAAAAAAAAAAAAAGCCATCCTCATGATAGTGCCTTCATTTTGGTTTCCATGGTTATCAAGTGAATTGTATTTTTATGATAGCACAAGTAGCTGTTAAGCAATATGTGGTCAAGCAGTCCCCAGTTCACTATGGATTTTTGTTTTCTGGTAATGGTCCTTTGATTTTCTTTTCAGTTTCAGTGCAGTCAAACTGTCAATCCCTTCCTCCCACCCTCTTTCCCTCTTTCCTTCTTACCTTTAACAAATATGCATGGCTGGCAGGGCAAGAGAAATGGGAATAAGCAGAAACATAAAAACAGATACAGACCCTTGTTAGGGACCTCAGAATTTTGGAGGGATTATCCGTGTGCACTACCGTTGCAAGGAGCAAACTCATTGGGGCTTTGACAGATGTACATTGGGAGACAACCAGAGCTCTCAGAGGTTGGGAGGGATAGTGTCCTGGACAACAAGGAAGGCATCATGTACCAAGATGCTTTTCAAGGAAGTTGTAAAAAACACATTTTCTTCTTACTTATCTTAGTCACATAGTAATAATAGATGGTACAAGAAGCAGTTTGTTCTTCCACTTTGCCGTAATGAATGAACCTTTCTCAAGTCACCCATCACTGGCTTTGTTTGAAATGCCTGCTAATTTCTCGCATTACCCTCTTTCTGTTGTCTTAGTGACATACTAGTTTCCTACTCAGACACATGGTATTGTATACATACAAACAGCGAGACATTTGATTAAGATTTTGTCTATTTCATTTGAGCTGTTTATCCTATGTGTCTCATTTCACCAGTTGGGTTCTAATGTCACATTTTCCCAAGAAATCTCCCAAATCCTTTAATGCTCTTATTAGTGAGAATTCCAAGTCTCCTCGGCTTAAACAGTCCAAAAAAGTCAGCGTTACTTTCACTCTCCAGAGGAATAAGAACTGCAGAGCCTGAGCAGTCCACCCACAGTTATTTCTGACACAGCTATATGGTATCACTATTGATGAGCTGTCCTGCACGGTCCTAGGATGTGTGGTCACTGCTGCTCAACGCCCTTGTTAGGACCAGGTTCCTGCCAGCTTGATCCCATGCTTGGATTCCAAGGTTAGAACGATTTTAGTTTATGCCCACATGCTCAGCCATTCTCCCCAAAGCACTGCATTCTGTCCTGCCACCAGGCTAGGTTCTTCCAGTCTCCTGGTAAGATCTCTTTAGGGGCATATGGGGCCCTTTTCCTGCTAGCAGCCTTGGACAGGGTCACCCAAGAGATTTCCCTGTTTTCAAACCTTTTATCAGGGTTTGAAGGGTCAGTCCTCTCTTTTCTTCTTACCCCTAATCCAAGGCTTTTTGGCAAATTGGTTCTACTTCTCCAAGATTCTGCCTACCAAGGCTTCTCAGGAATGGCAGCCTTCAACAAGATAACTCCTTTTGGTGCCTACTGTTACTTTTCACAGGTAAGGGGGCGGTCCTCTGATGACTCTTGGCAAAGCATAGATCTGTTCCCAGGAGATTGTGTCTCCACCTATAGTGCTAAGAGCAACAGGCATTATTGAAAATTTACTTGGCAGGTACCCTGTTAGGAATTTGGGGTACAAAATTTTAATTTAAAAATTAAGGATTTTCAGTTCCCTCATATTTTCTAAGAATCAGACAATAATCAGTGTATTTATTTCATTATCTTTGTTTTAAGCTTTTAAAAATATGAGATGTAACAAGAATGCCTACAGGGAAAAACCACAAATGTATAGTTTAACAATTCTAAGGGAAACATACATGTAACCACCACCTATGTCATGAAATGGAACATTGCCAATATTCAGTAACACTCCTTTCCAAATCATAACCTCCTCCCCAGCAGAAACCAGTTTTGCCTTTTTTTTTTTTTTAAGATTTATTTTTATTGTTTTTGACAGAGTGAGAAAGAGAGATACAGAGACAGAGAGAAGGGGGAGGGCCCAGAGCAGTCTCCATAGTTGCACATCATTGGTTTTTCCACATAGTTTATAATTCCACAGGTGGGCAAAGGGCTGCACAGGGCAGGAACTGGGCCAGGGTCTCCACCCTGGTGAGAACTGAACTGGGGGCACTCCCAGTTCATATGGGTCCGCACGGGCCAGGGCTGGGATTTGATCCTCGGGCCCCAGGACTGTAAAGTGAGCGCTTAACCCACTGAGCCATCCCGGCTTCCCTGTTTTGACTTTTGTGGTAATCATTTCTTTGCTTTTCTTTGTAGTTTTGTTACCTATATTTGCATCCCTAGACAATATAGTTTATTTTTACTTGTTTTAAAACTTCTTACATCTTGAATCATACTGTGTATTTTCTGCTCAAGTTATATGTGAGCTGCATCCATGTGGTGACTACACTTATTTTCATTGCCAACCATGTTTTGTGATATGAGTATGTCACAGTATATTTCTTTATTCATCCTGTGGTTGATAGGCACTTATGTTTCTTATAGCTTCTGACTACCAAGAACAGTGCAGCCAAGATCATCCTTAAACATTTTCTATTGTGTCTGTGAAAAAAAATTTTTTAGGTTGTGTCAAAGTGGAATTGCTTTGCCAGATAATTCCAAACAGTTTTCTAAGGGATTGCACCAGTTTACTTTCAGCCAGCAATATATAATAATTCCAGTTGTTTCACATCCTTGCAAATACTTGGTATTGTTAGTTTAAAATTATTTTAACCATTCTTGGTGTATAATGATATCTCTTGTGTGTGTGATTTTTAAGATTTTATTTATTTATTTATTTATTTATTTATTTATTTATGACAGAGAGAGAGAGAGAGAGACAGACAGACAGACAGACAGACAGAGACAGAGACAGAGACAGAGACAGAAAAGGGGCAGGGCCCAGAGCAGAGAACTGAACTGGAGGCCTCCTGCATGGGAAGCACACCCTAGTTCAGCATATGGGTCCGCATGGGCCGAGGCTAGCATTCGATCCTCTGTCCCCAGGACTGCAAAGTGGAGTACTTAACCCACTGAGACATCCAACTTCCCCTCTTGTGGTTTTAATGAGCACTTTTTTATTGGTTGATTGGATGGCCTCTTTTGTGAACTGCCTATTCAGTTCTTTTGCCTATTTTTCAATTTTTCTTACTGATTTGTCAGAGTTCTTGATATGTTTAGTGCCCCATGTCAGTTATACAGTGTTTCAAAAATATTTCCTATTCTGTGACTCTCTTTTCACTCTCTTAAATGGTGATATCTTAGATCCTATTCTGTAGAAACAGGACCTAAAATGGGGGTTCTTGTTCAAGTGATATATTAGGAGAAGTACTCAGGAAAAGGAAGATGAGGGAAGAAGGATGGAGAAAGGAGAGAAAGAGATATAACCAAGTGAGTTAGCAGTGTTCTGGAGAAGGGACATCTGTGAGTTGTTATCAGCCGAAACTTCTATCTGGAGGTTGGGTGTGCTAGCCAGTAAAGAGGATCTAGCTAGGTAAGACACCATCCATAATGTTCTCTACAGTCCATTTTGATCCATTCCATTTTATCTTAAATTTACTCTATCCATATACAAATTCTCCATGATTCTGATTGGTTACAATTTTGGGAAAACTTACAAAAGGAATGTTAGTCAGACAAACAACAATTCCTGCAGCTGCTTTTAATCCACAGATCTAACAAATAGCCATTAGCTTCTTCAACACCCATTTTAGTTTACCTTCTTTTGTCCCTGGAATGTCTGAGAGAACTCAGTGATGAAGCTGCCCGACTCTGGAAGCTTGTTTTCTTTTATTTTTCATTAAAAATGTTTTTTTGCCTTGACCATATACTTTATTTTTTCTGTGCATAAAATATTTAGGACATTAATTTGATATCCATGCCTTAAATCACTAGACATTTCAAAATGATGATACTTTTCTTCTTTGAATAGGGTAAGCAAGCACTCATGCTCATCTTTGACAGAAATTTTACAATCTTTTATGTTATTTTTGACCACAGATTCAATGTTCCTAATGGTTCTAGGACAATTTAAATTTTTCTTCATAAGTTCGTTTTAGTAAGTAATATTTATCCAGGAATTTGTGTCTTCTGTTTCAAATTAATTTAAAAAGTTGTTTATAATATTTGTTTATTCTTTTAATGTCTGCAGCATTTATAAAGATATCCCCCTCTTCACTCCAATTTCATTTTTATGCATTCTCCCTTTTTTTCTTCTTCAGTTTCAGTAGAGGTTCTTTTCAGAGAACCAACTTTTGTCTTCATTGATATTCTCCATAGTAAGTTTGTTTTTCTATTTCATTCAGGTCTGCTCTTTATTTTTTTCAGTACACTTTCCTTGGGTATATTTTGTTTTGTACCTGAATTCTTTAAATGGATACCTGGTTCATTAATTTTTATCCATTTTTATCTTTATTCTTTCCATTTAAGGATCCACATTTCCCCCCACCCACCCCCAAATACTGTTTAGTGGGAGCTTACAAGTTTTAATATGTGTTACTTTAGTCATTTATTTTTAAATATTTTTTAATTTTCATTGTGATTTCCCCTTTGACTCATAGATATCTTAGAAATATGTTTCTTAATTTCCAAACATGAGTATTTTTTAGTTATCTTTTATTTATTGTGGTCAGTGAGCCTGTTTTGTGAAATTTTAATCCTTTGAAATTTATTGTAATTTCTGTTAGGGTTCTGTTTATGGTCAGTTTTTATAAAATATTCATGCATGCTTGAAAGTGATGTGTGTTCTACAGTTGGATTTAGTGTTCTGTGTAATGCCATTAGTTCAGGTTTATTATATTAAAATATTCTTTATCCTCATTGATTATTTTTGCCTCTTCTAGCTATTATAGAGAGAAATGTGTTGAAATATCCAAATATGATTATGAATTTGTCTATTTAACCTTTTAATTTTTTGATTTATGTCTTTGAGCCCTATTATCAAGTGTATACAAATATAAAGTTATTATATATTCCTGGTGAATTAATCTTTTATCATTATGAAATTGCTCTTTTTATCCCTAGTAAAATAATTGGGGTTTTTTGCCTTAAACTCTATCTGATATCAGTGTAGGTCCACCATCTTTTCTTTTTTTTTTTAAATCTCTGCAGGGTATATATTTTTTCATAATTTTATTTTATCCTGTATCTGTTTTAGATATGTTTCTTATAAACAGCATATAATTGGATTTTATTTTTTATGTCCTGTCTTTGTCTCTTAACTGGTACATTTAGTTCATAGTCATTTAATATAGCCACTGATGTATTTAGGTTTAAATCAGTCTTCATATTTTATACTTTCAATGTATTTGCACTTCATTCTTCATTTCATTTTAGCTCTTTCCTCCCTTCTTTTGGGTTATTTTTAATCATGCCCTTTTTTTCCTTTTACTAGTTTCAATGTTATACAATTTCTCTTCTTTAATGGTTACCCTTGAAATTTTAATTTAACCAAAGCTGAGAAATAAATTAGAGATGATTAAATCCCTGCTCTTTTGGACAGTACAAGGACCTTAAACTCCATTTATCTCCTTTCTGCTTAATGGTAGACTAGTTGTAATATGCTGCATCAGCTTTGATTAGAGTCATTTAAGGACCCACAGATGGAACAAATGTGATGAGGGAAGAAAAAGTGAAAGAGCAAAGAATTTACTTGAGAAAACTGTATTTGTCAGAACTCTTCTCATTGCAAGTGATCAACGTAGACTCTCAACTTTAGAAAGAAAATCTGTTGGCTAAGAAAATGTATAGCTGGATCTTGGGGCCCAAAAAAATGTGTGTGTGTTATATCTGTCTGTCTCTTTCTCTCTCTCCCCCTCTCCCTCTCCTCCCTTCTATCCTTTCCAGTTATTCAACATTGCTTGTCTTAATTTGGCTTCATTCCTTAGATGAACTCTTCTGATTTCTCCCCATTCCTGGCAAGGGGGATGGGATGTTCTCATTGCTTTGGATCAAGTATCCACCCTATGTCCTGGAGGCCTGAGGCACTATGAATGACAGCCTCACCAGGACTAAATGGAGTGAAATTTCTTTAAGGAGCCAGAAAAGGGAAGATGTGCTGGGCAGACAAAAGTTATAGCTACCACAGTCCACTCTACTGATCAAAGACTGGAAAGAGTGCTGAAAAGAAAGAAGAGAGTTATAGAGGTTGTGGTTGGAATTAACTCAGTTAATATTACAAGAGAAAATAAGGAGGAACTTCTGCATCCACAGCACCTGTTCCTGTAGGGGCAAGCCCCAGACAGTCATGATTCTGCTATGATATCTTGCTCAATCCCTAACCCCTAGTAGTCAAAACTTACTGGACCAGAGATGGACATCAGACCCAAGAACAGCCAATTCTTGGACTCACCAGGGACTTGTACAGAGGCTTTGGCCTCAGTCCAGGTAGGAACCTCAGCTGTGCTGCTTAATAACTAAATAAAAAAGGGAGTAATTGTTTATTCCTAGAATTAGGGCTAAGACTATTACCTCTCGGGTTGTTGTTCTAAGTGCTCATTGAGGTGACATATAAAATGTTCCTGGTATTTAGTAAGCCCTCATCACACCTTTCCCTGCCCCCTCTAGGACACCCAACTAATCTTAAATCAGGACCAAAACCGGTCTTAGAGTTCCCAACCCAGTGTGCTCTCCTAGAAGGACCTAGATGAACCACAATGAACAAGCAATACTTTGGAGGGAGAGAGGGCCCATACGGCTCCCAGCCACTCTCAGACGGCACCATGTGTGCATCAGAACACAGCGTTCTGGTCTGTGTCATCAAATTTCAAAGCTGAAAATAAGGAACAGCTGGTGCTTTCTCAGGCTGAAAAGAGCTAAGGTTTAAAGAAATGGTGAAAAGCCCAGCTGAGATTTTTGTCATCTTCAAAGTTTAAGTTTTGTCTCATTTCCAATAGTGTGCACATATATGTAGGTGTAGGTATGTATGTATACAGGGCTCTTTCATGGTTCACAATATTTTACTCTCTTTGTATTTTCAAACAAAAATCCATAAAATTATAGGGAGATTTACATTGAAGAAAGACCTAAAATCATTAACTCATTACAGTTTTAGTTATTTACACTGGAGCTTTGTATACCTCATATTGTGGGGAGAATGTATCTTTTTTTTTCCTTTGTTAGTATTAAATAGAGTTCTGAGCAATCCTAAATGATTTTTTTCCCCTTACTTTTTTATTGAAAACAAAATCCCCACCACTTTTGTACTGATATGGCCTGGCCTCCCCAGGATAGGAAGTAAATGCATCTTCTTTATTATACAAACATTAGGACATGAAAACAGAATCGTTAAGTCTCCTGCCCTCAAGATTGCCCAGTGAGGGAGAGGCCAAGCCCAAATTAGAAGCCTGTGGAGCCCCTTTTGTCTGAGTCATTTCAGTGCCGGGTAGGGCCTTTTGTTCTGGGACTCAAGGCAGCTCCCCAGTGCCCCCCAAATTAACAAAAACTCTGTGTGAGCTGGCTTTTCTCCTTGAACCCATCAGACTCTAGGAGCTGCAGTTAAAACAGCTGCAGATTTCCTACCCTGGGCTTTTGCTGACACTCTTTCTTGCCTACAGTCCCTGCTCCTCCATTCTCTGGCCCCACTCCTACTCATATCCCAGGGTCCAGCTCAGATGCCAGCTTCCCATGAAGCTTGTCTCTGGTTAAAAACCCAGTCTTTGTGGTCAACCCTAGCTTCCAAAGGGGCTCTGCTGCTGTTAAGCAGAATGATTTGGGAGTCATTGGTCATGTAAGTTCCCTCAGGCTTAGTTTCTTCATCCCTACAATGAAGACAGTAATACTTTAAAGGTTTATTTTATTGTTTTTGACAGAGACAGAGAGAAGAGGGAGGGCCCAGAGCAGTCTCCATGGTTGTACAACATCAGTTTTCGACATGGTTTCGTTCTACACAGGGGGGCAGGGGCCACACAGGGCGGGAATTGGGCTGGGGGCCTCCCACATGGGAGGCATGCCTCCTCCTCGAGCCTGGGGGAGGGGGGGAACCTGGGGCTGAACAGGGCCGGGGGGTGGGGGTGTGTGTGAGAGGACCAGGATTTAATCCTCAGTCCCTGGGGCTGCAAAGCAAGCACTTAACCTGCTGAGCCATACTGGCTTCCCTGAAGACAATAATACTTTAAATCAATGCTTCTCAAATATACAAGACTTCCCTGGTCAGGTTGAAATGCCAGTTTTGATCCAGTAGGTACAGGATGGTGCCCATGAGTTAGCATTTCTAACCAGCCCCGAGGTCCTGAGTTATAAGGCTTTGGAGGGATATTGAGAGAATAAAATTAAACAAGGCGTGAAAAGCACTTCCTATTGTGCCCTTCAAATAGGTAGCTGCTGCTGCTGCTCTTTTTGTGTGTGTCTCTTTTTTCTTTTTCTTCCATTATTATTGGCTGATTTCCCTAGCTGGCAGTCATATTTTTATTTTTTGAACAAGAGCTTTTCTCCTTTTTTATAGCATTAAGCACTTTTCTCTTTTACTGTGGTTTTGGTTTCTTTGTTTTTCTGGGGCCTTTTTATTTTTGATGAGATTTCTTTGTCTCTTACCAGACTTGAGGGTAGCGTAGGGTGACCAGACGTCCTGCTTTTGGCGGGACAGTCCCGATTTTTAACAATTTGTCCCACAGCGTTTTAAAAAAGTCCCGATTTTTGGAAAGAATGCACAACAAGCTAGGGAACGGCGGGAGATAGACCAAATTTTTAATC
>PVKE010033328.1:0-17988 GCA_004027555.1 Craseonycteris thonglongyai
CCGCAGTTTCACAAAATTCTTTAAGCATTTCAACGCACACAGTGTATATATAGAAATAAGAATATATTTTAATAACAATATTTTCCACATCTACGGGCAACAAGTCAGCAGCTGTTTGAATGGCGTTATGTATTATGTGCGCTGCACAACCAACACCAATAATGTTTTGATTAAGGTTTTTGTTTAATTTATAAAAAATGTTATTTGTACCTCTTCTTGCTTTCCCTCCAAAATTTGCGTTTGTGTTGTCTGCACAATATGCAATCATTTTATGTTTTAAACTGTCTTTTTCCAAAATATTAATAATGGAACTGAAAATTATTTCAGAAGTTTCGCCGGGCAAAGAAACAAAATCTAAAATTCTAATTTTTATTCCAGTTTCTGAATCAAAAAATCTAATAATGGTTGGAAATAACTTTATATCCTTATGATTGGATGCGTCAGAATATATGGATATAAAATTAATTTTTTTCCAGATTTTTGTTTAATTCTGAAAATGCATATGGGGAAAGCACATTACACACAATTGCCTCGGATTTTGTTCTAGCACAGGCAAATTTTTTGTTGAATAACTTTTTGACAACTTGTGATGTACAGTCCATAGATCTGAAGGAATGATTGTGATTAATAGCATGAAAAGACGTAAGTCCTTCTGCTAATGCTAATTTATTTTCTTCATCTCCATAAGTTGTTTTCCGAAAAAATTCCTGTGTTTTGGAGGAAGATGCAGCAGTATTTAAATATCTTTTATGTTTCTGTGTCTCCAAGTGCTTTGAAATATCATTCTTCCCGCCGTGCGAAATAGAAAATTTACCATTACATTTCTCACATTTTACCATGTAATTGCTTTTGGTTTTTTTAATAAAAGGAAACTCACTTCTTAGATCATTGTTGAATTTGCATCCTCTTTTCGTACTCATTATGTTAAAAATCTAAAAAAATAATTTAAAATTATATTATAAATTATTATATACATATTGCTAAAAAACACAGTAAGTAGGTACATAATTACATGAACATATTTTATTGTTAGTTTATAAATTAAATGAATTTGATTGTTATAAAGTAACTATATTTTAAAAATTATTTTAATTGTAATCCTATATTTCTTTCTAAATAATAACAATACTAACTTGTATTATTTTTCCTCTGAATTTGCCATAACATAAGTCGTAAGTGTCACTTTCAAGGCCGGCGCTAGACTTTTTGCCGCCACTATAAAATATAAATAATACAAGTACTGTCTGCTAAATTCAAGAAAATTTATGTATTTATGAAATAAATACATAAATTACTTACCTAAATTATCTGAATAGCTGATTTGTTGACATCACTTATTTAACTAGCACTAGCATGCAGTACGATGTGTATCGTCTGAGAGACAGTTACAAAATGTTTTCGTCGTTGCCAATGCCAAAAAATGCCAGTGTTCATTAAATCCAAATAATGGTGGTCAAATTCTAACAACTGATCAACAATGTGAACTTTGATAAGCAGTTCTCGATAATGAGTTCTCAACAATTATTTGTGATTATTAAAGTTTAACATTATAAAATTAACAAAAATAATATAAAACTCATATCCTGGCGAAATAGCCACATGGCTGCCAAAAATCGTATATTCTCTCCCTGTTCTCCTGCCGTTCCCTAGCTTGTCATGCATTCTTTCCAAAAATCGGCACTTTTTAAAAATGCCGCAGGATGCGGGACAAATTGTTAAAAATCGGGACTGTCCCGCCAAAAGTGGGACGTCTGGTCACCTTGATTATGTCAGCTGGTGATAAGTGCAATCTAGACAAAGCAGGGAAAGGGAAATAAGTAAAGCTATAAAAAGTGGTCATGGAAGACTTTACTGCAAAGGTGATTATTGATTATTTGTTTATTTATTTAAAGATCTTTTATTAATATATAGCTAACAATATTATATTGGTTTCAGGTGCACACAATAGTTATTCAACATTTGTATACCTAATAAGTGATCCCCATGTTAAGTCCAGCAGCTCTATGACACCATACCATGCTATCACAAGATTATTGATTATATTTCCTATGCTGTACATTACATGCCCATGACTTATTTGTTTTATATCTGGAAACATGAATCTCTTGTTCCCCTTCCCCTTCCCCTCCTTTTAAAAAATTTCATTTATAGTTGACATTCAATATTATTTTATATTAGTTTCAGGTGTACAGCATAATGGTTAGATGTTTGTATAATTTAAGAAGTGATCCCTGAGTAGTCTGATACCCACCTGTGTGCAAACTATTTAAGTGGAACACCTGGAACTGCAGCGACCCTAGTCTTGTTACCGGAGGGAAACAGGGTCCAGACCCATGCTGCCTGCACTGTTCAGCCAATAGACTGACACAAGAGTTGGGTCATAGAATAAGCATTTATTACAAGGGCCCCCATTACCCAAGATGGGTGGAAAAAAGAAGAGGAGCCTTTATTTCATAGCTACATACAACACACAAAAAGAAAGAACACTACTGCTACCTCCAGACCTGTCCTAGATTGTAACCAGAGCTCTTCTCCCTTTTAACCATACCATCCTTTGGAGAAGACCGGAGGCTGCAGAATGATTTTCCATGCAGATCTCCGAGGTAGCAGAAAGTAAAGTCCAAAAAGGCCCAAGTGGAGTAAAGGAGAGGGCCATCTCTGCCCTTGCTCTGCTCTGTCCTCTGGAAAGCAATGGCAGCTGGTGTTTATTCATTTAGGTGGACTTCAGACTTCCACAGAAATAGATGGGCCATCTCTGGTCTTCCAGCCCAGCGATCTCAGTGCTGAGCCCCCTTGCTGCCAGCTGTCTGCTTATCTTCTTTGACTGTGCTCCCAGGACTGGACTTGGTTCACTGCTAGGCCTAGTTGCCTGCCTCCTGCAGACTGCAAACACCTCTAGGTTCCAAACACTCCTGATCAAAAGCTTCCATCCAAAAAAGCCCCCCTTCAGTATTTATATCCTCGCCAGTGATTGACAGGAGAGTATCTCTTCCCCTGTCAATCATAGCCCATTACCACTAATTACTCACTTTGGCCAGCCTGCAATGTTTCTGTTCTGGTCAGTTTCAGTCTATTAATGCTAATTATATCTACCTCGGGCAGCTCCCCCTAGCTTTTGTTGTAACAGAAGGGAGATCCAGGAGGTGCCTGCCCGCTTATTTATGGCAACTCTGGGCAGCTGCCTCCTTTGACGGCCTCTCCCTTCTTTACCCTGCTACAGTCTCCCTCAGCCAGTGTCTGCTGTTTCACGGCCAGAAGTTATGGGGACTTCTCTCCTCAGCTCTGAGACCCTGGGCTGGGGAGCCTGGTGTGGGGCTGGGATCCCTTGCTCTTCTGGTTGAGGGGACCTCAGCAGCATAGTTATTCTTGCCTATTTTTAATGGTCACATGTGGGTATGGGACAAGCCCATTCTATGTTTCTATTCCTCCTACCAGTCTCCAGGTGGCTTCTCCTATATTTATAGTGCTTTGGCTCAGTTAGATTTCGGGTGGTTCTCAAGGATGGTTGTTTTGTAGTTTAGTTGTAATTTTGATATGGTCATGAGAGGAGGTGAGCACAACTGTTTATCTTGACTGGATCCTAAAAGGCGATATTTAAGTAGGTATTAAGAAAGTGAGAAAGTGAACCATGTCATTCCATGAGCTAAGAGCTTTAGAAACAGATGGAAGAGTATGTACAAAGGCTCTGAACTGGGATACTGCTCTGCATATTCAAGAACTATCAAGGGGTCCAGTATACCTGAGGCTAAGTAAGCAAACAGAGTGGGCAAAAAGGTGATAGGCGTTGAGTTCAGGGGTTGTAATGTTGGGAAGGAACTGTTGATTGTATTCATACTCTGATTTGGGTAAGAAGCCCTTTGAGGGGAATAGAGCAGAGGAATGCCATGGTCTGATTTAAGTTTCTGAATAATCATTCTGATTACAAGAACAGAAGCGGGGAGGCACTTTGTGGGTGCTATTACAAATATTTTCAGTGAGAGACGATTGTTGGACTAATATTTTGGCAGTAGAGCTACTGAGAAGGGGTTAGCTTCTGGATATATCATGAAGGAGATTTGGTGCTGAAATGGATGTGAGGTGAGAGGAAGAATCATGAAGATTTCTGGCATAAACAATGGTAACATGGAGATACTATTAACTGAGACAGGTAAGAATAGAATAAAAAGTTGGGGAGGAGTAAAAAGTTTCTTTTGGGATGTGAGAAGGCCGTGAATATGAGATTTGCAAGTCTAAATATTTAGTAGGTAGTGAGAGATGTAAACTTGGGAGTTCACAGTTAAGATCTAGGCTAGAGGTATAAATGTGGGAGTCATCAGCATAAAGATGTTTTTAAAAGTGTGAGTTTGAGTGGGACATTCTAGGAAGTTAGTTTGAATAAAACAGAGAGGAGTTTTGAAAGCTGACTCCTGGGGTTCTCCACCATTTAGAATGCAAGGAAATGAAGAGGAACCAGTGGAGACTGGAGGGGTGGTTTTTGAGATATGAGAGTCAAGGACCTCGTGTCCCAGAAGCCAAAGGATGAAAGTGTTTTCAGAAAGAAGACGTGCTACATTTTATTAAATGCTATTGATAAACATTTTTAGGATTAAAAATTGACTTTCAATTCAGTAACATAAAGATTAGAGGTGGGGAAGCCTGGGTAGCTCAGTGGATTCAGCATTTGCTTTGCAGCCCTGGGAACTGAGGATCAAGAATTGAATCCTGGCCCTGGCCCATGCGGACCCATATGCTGAACTGTGGTATACTTCCCACACGAGAGGCCCTTTGTTTGGTCCCTGGCTCAAGGGAGCATGCCTCCCATGTGGGAGGCCCCCAATCCAGTTCCTGCCCTGTGCAGCCCCTGCCCATCTGTGTGGAACAAAACCATGTTGAAAACTAATGACATAAAACTATCGAGATTTCTCTGGGCCCTCCCTCTTCTCTCTGTCTGTTTCTGTCTCTGTCTTTCTCTGTTTGTCAAAAACAATAAAATAAATCTTAAAAAAAAAAAAAAGATTAGTCGTGACTTTGCCAAGAACTATTTTAGTGGAGTGATGGAATCAAATGCCTATTTGGAGTAGATTCAAAACAAAACGTGAGCAGGGGGATTGGTGAAAAAGAAAATAAACAACTCTTTCAAGGGAAAATTTTACTGGTAAATCTCTGTTAATGCTTAGGGTCTAAATTTAAAAAAGCATCCACGATTGGACACCAACTTGACCCTTGCTGCACAATGCCCTTTGGTGTTCCTTGCCTATAGCAGTTCTGGGTACTCACTTCAATTACTTCATTTTCAATACCAGGCAAGAATACCTTTCTCTGCCTTATTTGCATGGTGAACTCATATTCATGCTTCAACATCACACTTAGGCATCTTCATATTGGGAAATTTTCAAATGGAGTAAATTATACCAGACTTTATACATGCTTTTAGTATAACCACATTGAAGTCGTATAAATTACCACCCAGCAAATTACCATTTTATGAAAACAAGTGTTGTGACTTGCAGGGGCCCCAAAGCTAAGTACAGTGTCTGCCTAGTATTAGGCAATGTTCAACTAATATGGGTTAAACTAAATTATTTTAAAGAAATGTAGGGTTTAGGCCTTCCTTTGCATTTTTCAGGGGCTAGCTGTGTGTCTTACTGCTTCTGTAGGAGAAGGAGCAACACTATTTATTTTCAGGGGAGATCTGAATGAGGTGGAACAGGATTCTTATGGAGAGTTTGGCAAAGCCTTGTTTGTGACTTCTTTGGTCTTATCACAAGTACTTCCAGTTGAAGTCAGAAGGGATCTCACTGAAGCGCACTGTGCAGGGAGGGGTTGGGGGGGCGCTGTCTAGTGTCTTCAGTTTGTTCCATCATGTTGATTTGTGGTGGCTTTGAAGTGGGTGACCCTGGAAGGTGCCTCTTCCCATGCATCATTAGGCCGAACTGAGGGCTCCATTAGTTTTTCACTCAAGCAACTGTATTTTTCTAATGTGCCGTCACTGAGCACTGATGTCATTTCATTCCCAGAAACAATTAGATTCCAAACAGTCTTTTATTGCACTTTGGAAGTCTTTAGAGATGACAAATTATTTCTATATTCAATCTGCTGGGGTTTTTTTTCTTTGCCTCTTTATGGCTGAAAACCCCTGCATACTCTGTTTTGTGTGTTATTTGGCCAAGAGAGAGTTATCTGAAATATATCTGACACCATTCCTAAAGAATATTCCCCTTTTGCATTTACTCTCTATATTTATTCTTTGGTTTCTACTATTAATTAGCAAATTCATTTTCTGATAGCCACAATGAGGTTAGAATAAATGTACTGAGCTAGGTATCCAGCAAAGCCCGATGTATTCAGAGTGGTAACGAGAGACCAATTCTATTCTGATAAACACCATTAAAAGGAAAAGATAAATCAAATCTTATGGCCTTAGTCAGCAAGTTTTATTCTACCAAAGGAATCTAAGCTGAACCACAGCAGTGATTTGGAGTCTTAGCTCAAAGTGACTGCTTTGTATTTTTCTCAAGGGTCAAAAAGGCAAATCTGTATTCTGCTGGTCAGGCACACCGTAAACAGTGCCCCCTTCACCTGGGTTGTTTGGAAGGCACATAAGTCTTGGTAACTTGGTGGATTTCAATGCACAGCCATGAGTTCTGCAGGGCATTAATTCTCCATTGCTTTTCCGTTTGAGACAAAAAGTGTTGGTGAATACATTAAACTTGGGGACTCCTAAATCCCTCTTTAGTATGTTGTCATTCTTGAGGTCACTGATCTCCTTCGCTATCATTATTTAAGTATCCAGAGCACATCTGAAGTTTGCAGTTATTATTGCGTCCCTTTTCTTTTATCTTTGACTACCGTGTCAGCTCTTACTCAAGAGGAAATTACCATGGCCTTTTGTTCATAAAGCAAGATTATTAGGAAAGATCAATAGGTGTAGCACATCACTCTGGTATATGAGGGCTGTTGGAAAGTATCCAGCCATGTGACTGTTGTATTGACAATGGCTGGGGTTTTCCAGACAGCCCTGTTTCCACAGAGTAACACTCTTGTAGCATTTCAGTGATGTCCTGGATTAGAGACCTAGCTTATCTATAGTGAATAGTCATGGGAAAATACTCATTGTAAATTCATTTGTTATTTAAAATACACTAATTTCATTTAGAAGATTATGTGAGTGGATCTCTTAGAGGAACTATAACCAAAACATTGTTGTAGAATTGACTCTATAGCGGTTGTGGAAGCTGTTTGTTTTCATTCAGTTGCCCTCAGGAAGTCCTTGTTGAGTGGGGAAGTCACTGTTATCTATTTTCAGCACACATAGGGTGTTACCTCAATATTCTTTTCACTTTTATTAGGTGTTTCCATTTCAGCGATCTGGGCTAAACCATGGTAAATCTATTGCATTTCCTCTCACTTTTTCTAATAGTGGCTATTATCTCATGCTGTTGGATAATACCAATGTTTAGGGTAGAATACAAATTGTGAAGAATGAAATTTTAACCAGGAAAGTTGGAAAACATACATCAGTAACTCCTGAGGGTAAATAGAAATGAAGCTGGAGTTTGTAAGAAATCATGTTTTTAGCAAGAAGTACCTGAATTATATCAGTAGGAGACCACCTAATCAAAAATTCATATGTGTAAAAGGTTCATGAATGTTTTATTGTGAACAATGTGGGTCAAGAAGTGTCCTGAGTTGGCATATGAATAACGAATAAAAGCCAAGTGTATAGACATTATTAATACCTACTCTTGTTTTCATTTTGCTAACAAGCCTTCCTAATACTTCAGTTGTATGATATTATTTTAGGAGACTCAAATGTAACAGCTCAGACCTATAGAATTAATTGCATCCAATTTGGCCTTTTAATAGTTTGTGGTACAACAGCACAGGGTCAATGGGTAGGCCACATGAATTAGCTAGTTCATGAATGCTAACTAATGTCAGTAAAATTTCTTCCTTAACACTCTGATGAAAATTGGTGTTCCTTTGGTCTCAAAAAAGGTAAACATATAATTTATAATCCAAAATAGGAGAAATTTGAGAGTAAGTAGGGGTGCTATTAATAATTAAATTGGGGGAAGATGGGATGGCTCAGCGGGTTAAGCGCTCGCCTTGCAGCCCTGGAGACCAGAGATCGAATCCCTGCTCCAGCCTATGAGGACCCATGTGCTTAACTGGGGTGTGCCCCCAGTTCAGGTCTTGCCGGGGCCTATGTGGGAGCCCCTGGCCCAGTTCCTGCCCTGCGCAGCTCCTCGCCCACCTGTGGAGTGAAACTATATGGAAAACTAATGCTGTCAACTATGGAGACTGCTCTGGGCCCTCCCCCTTCTCTCTGTCTCTCTCTATCTGTCTCTCTACCTGTCAAAAACCAATAAAAATAAATCTTAAATTAAAAAAAAATAAATTGGACATTGGCAACTGAATAATGTCAGTTTTTATTAGAAATGAGATGACTGTAAAATATAAATTTTTGTGACGATCTCATTTGTAACAGAGATTGAACTCACCTAACACAGGTTTGAAAAAAGGAAATTTTATTGTAGAAAACACTAGAAAAGTTTTATCTAGGACAAATAAATGTTGGGCCAGGGAAAGAAACGTTTGCTTTCATTTTATCTTAATAGGCTTAAGTCTAAGCTGATGATAAAGATTTCAGAAGTTTGTCAATCCATCAGAAGAAGAGCCCTTCCTTCCTCTTTCCTTCCTTCCTTCCTTCCTTCCTTCCTTCCTTCCTTCCTTCCTTCTTTCCTCCCTCCCTCCCTCCCTTCTTCCCTTCCTTTCTCCCTCCTTCCCTTCCTTCCTTCCTTCCTTTCTTTCCTCCCTTCCCCTCTCTCTCTCCCTTTCTTTCTTCCTTCTGACTATCAATTTGTATTCTCTACTCCTTTTACCTTTCTCACCCTGTCCTGTTTTGTTTTTAATTGTGGTAATTTTTTTTACTGTATTAGCCATTTTTAAGTGTACAATACAACATTAAGTATATTCACATTGTGGTGCAATGAATCACCAGAACTTTTCCATCATGCTTATTTATTTTTTATTCTTAACTTTACATAAACTTATCTGTATCTGGGGAAAAACTTATTGGCGTTTTTGGGGGGATTGAAGCAAATTTATAATTAATTTAGAGAGAATTGATATCTTTATATTTAGTTTTCCTAGCCCAAAACATTTTTCTTTTATTATTTGTTCAAGTCTACTCTTTTACACTTCAGAAATAATATAAATTTTTCCTCATATAAGTGTGTATATCTATTGTTAAGCTTATAACCATGTATTTTTCTTTTCTCTTGTTACTGTAAATTTAATCTTCTTTATTATTTTATCTTATAACTGGTTATTATTTGTACATATGAAGGCTATTGATTTCTATTTATTAATAGAGTCTCATTGCTAAATTTTCTTATTGTTTGTAGTAGTTTCTCCCATTAATTCTCTAGGGTGTTCCAGATAAACAATTATGTCATCTTCAAATAGAGATAGTTTTATTTCTATTCTTGAAAATTTTACACCTTTGCTTCTTCTTGCCTATTGCATCTTGTGTCTAATTTTCCCCCAATATTTTAGGTCTATCTTATTTTTAAACTCCACAAATTAGAATTATCTTATACCCATTTTTATTTAATGCTTTTAAAAATTGTATTATTTTATACAATACTTACCTTCAAAGCAATGATAAGTATAATGTATTATTTTATTTTTAAAACTATTTAGGTTGAATTCTTACTTCAGTGTGTTCTAAACTTTTTAAATATAAGCATTTAAGTTAATCATTATTTGCATACTGACTTTAGACTTTTATTTCTTCCTGGTTAAAGATTTTTATCAACATATGTTTATTAATATACGATAAATCTCTTTATCCTTAAAAGTGCTATTTGCCTTAAAGAAGTTACTTGATATCTTAACCTCTTACTAAACAATAGAAGGAATTTAGAGAACTTTAATTCTAATCACGCTCTTGCACTTTACATCTAAATCTAATTTTTGTCCAATATTTCAGTGTATTTTAAACTCTAAAAATTAAATATTTTTTTGTATGAATATATTTTAGATTTATTATCATGTTGCCCATATCTTTGCACACTGTTCTTGTATTTTAAGCTATTTTTTTCTTTATTTTCTGAAGTATTTCCTTAGAAATTCATTAAGTGAAGTTTTTTGATGCTTATTTTATATGTAACATAGACTAATAATATTAGTTCATAGAATGTTTTGAAGGTTAAATTAGATAATCATGTTAAAAGTTAATGCAATACCTTGCACGTACTTCATGCTTGTTGTTGGTTGTTCTTTTGACAATCTAGGGAAGGAAACCAGACAAGAATTGGGAACAAAGGTAAAATCTGTTCCAAACATCCTGATTTTGAGGTTAAGATGAAAGATCCCATGGAATAGAAGAAATAGAGTAGGATTCAGGTAAAAGGTTGGGCCCAGAGAAAGCAGTAGGGAATAAAGCCTTGTGGACATTCTTATGCCTGCTATTGCACTATCATCTTTTTCTCTCTTCCCTATCAGACTGTGAACTATTTGATGTCTTCTATATGTGGCCAGTGCAATTTAGAAACTGAATTTTAAATTTTATTAATAGAGAATTAGCACTTAAATATTTTAGAGAACTTTGGCCAATTACTACCTACCTGATCATGTGCTTTTTAAGTAATGACATGGTTCAAATGAACACTTTGGCATATTCTCAGTTCTACCTTTTGAAATAGATACAAAGTATCAGTTTTGTGTTAAAGTTTGACATAGTAGAGATACTTTGAGATGTTAAAAATAAAATCATTCTCAAAAGGGCACTGTGTTTTAATTAAAATTAATACAGCCTTTTGTTGTTTCTTATTTATTGCCTTTTAAGGCAAACTTCATGCTTTTGAAAGTTTGAAGACTATAAAAGTCATATGAAAGGTACAAAAGAAATTGCCCAGCCCTCCACCCTCCTCCTAGTACGTCTTTCACTGTCAAGAGGTACACATCAGAGAATTCTATTAGTGGTCGACAAAGAGGCAGTCTGGTTAGTGTGATTTGGCTTCCCCATTTGGTGACACTTTTCTATAGCTTTCTTCAGGCTATCTCGTTTGACACTTTGGAACAGCTGCCAAGTCCTTTCCTGCTCTCTGTAAACAGGGCTGTCACAGAGCATTCCCCCTACCTCTGGTAGGGAGTGAGGTTAATGACTTCAGAAATGGAAAACAGAGCAACCATCAGAAGGACTTTTAATACCAGGAGAATGATAGGGGAATAATTGAATCAAATAAAATAAGAATATAAATAGACCGTATTACAAGCTGCATTTGTGAAAAGATTTCATATCAGTTGAAATTTTGTGTTACCTAAGAAGAGTAATAAAAAGAAACAAAATAGATTGAAAACAGTTACCCTTGAGAAGTTATTTCTGACTTTTTGACAGGATTCCCTTGTGGCTGCTGATCCCAGATAGTGCATCTCATGCCTACTTTCTTTTCAACTTCAGTTCTGCTTTACAAGTAAGACTTCTAATTGGTTTTACCCCCTTGGAGTATCTTTGATTTATCATTCAATTTAGTGGCTAAAAAAATGAGACAAGCCTCTGCATCTGGGGAAATGACATTTTTAGGCTTCTGATAGGTGGTATTTTAAGGTCAAATACTCTAAGAGGAATCAAGAGTATTTCATGGTGGGGTAGACTCTGGTCTGTCTGAACCAGAAGGTGCTGGAAACAGGTATTAGAAGAGTAGAATGAACTTTTAAAGACCTCAACACAGCCTGATACACACAGAGATAATATGTGGCTGATGGAAATGGGAACACAGTAATTTTGCCTTCTTATGTTTAGTAAACTTTTAAAGTGAAGTCATACTGATAACATATATATTCTTTGGAAAAGAAGGGCTAGTTTGCTTATAAAGGTTTTTGATTTTGTAATAAACCCCCTCCTCGCTCTGCACTGCCTCTCAGATCAGATTTTTATTCAAAAATTAGCTCTTCAAAGTGATTTAACCCTTATGGAATAAAGGAATTCAAGAAGCCTCAGGCTTCTTTGCTTTGGTGGTGCGTATCTTTACTGCAGCTTCTCAACTGGTTTCTTGGTAGCTGCAGTTTTGTTTTTCCCTCACCAATGGCTTCTTTGTCTTCCTAATGCCAACAGACGTCTTTCTTTTCTTTCCTACTGGCTTCTTACCAGGAACCCCTTCTCTTCTGCTTTGGCTTCTCCTGCTGTGACTGCATCTTTATCCACCTGGGGCTTGTAGTTCTTGGCCTGGTAAGAATTATGTTTTGGCGCATGGTCTTTGCATATAGGTTTAGCTTCAATGTGATTCTCGGATTTTTCAGTGGATTCTTCTTCAAAGCTCTGCAATGAATCTTCTTGGCTATTTGGGGTTTTCCAGATTCTGGTAAGGTCTGTACTGAGCATCTTGTGCAGGGGAAGGTTGTAAATCACCTACAGTAACTTGTGAAAAGCGCTTTCAGTTCAAATGCAGAAACGACCTACATGCCCACCAGGAGCAAGTTTCAAAATATTCAGTTTGTTTGCATTAAGCAGAGTAATTCCAGGGATATTTCTGAAGGCTTTAGTTATAAGTGTCCACATTTTAGATAATGCGAGGTCCCCTACTCTGGCTATGACAACAGTTTCTCATTTGGCCCTTGCCAGCTCTCATTTACTGAGTGGTATAGACCTTATTCGATATCATTCTAGGCCTTACGAAGCAAAAACCATCTCAGTCTTCTTATAAGCTTCAACTCTATCTTCAACTACCAGAGGAAGTTAAGGAACTTCCTCAATATGATGGCCTTTAGACATGACCAGTGCTGGTAAGGTGGAGGCAGCCGGGGCAGAGCAGATGGCATATCGCTTCTGAGTGGTGTTCAGTCTGCAATGCCAACAGAGGCAGATTTCAGTTGGTGCAAACATGCGGCCACCATGACACATACTGCCAGAAGCACCCTGGCCAGAACGATGCATCCCACTGTCTCGCACTCTGGGACTTTGAGCTTCTGTTTCCAGTATCCTACGACTCAGAATGAGTTTGAGGACCTGCTAATTCACTGACAGCAGAGGGCTGTTTATTGTTTTTGTGCAAGTTGGTCAGAACAAAGTTCACAATTACGTACTGAATGGGAGCTTTGAACACAGCAGGCAAAGTGACATATTTGCTGGAGGATTCCCCCTTTCAGAGCACACTGACACCAGTGGACGAGCCTGCGCCACAGTGGGGAGAGGAGCCGGCCACATGCCTCTCAACCCGGCAACTCCCACAGGAAAAGCTGATTCTGTAATTCTTAAACTAAATACGCTTTGATTCTATGAATCTCACATAGCATTATCATTATTATTAGTCCAACAAATACTAATAAGGAATTAGTATAATATATTCAGAGCACTGTTCTAGACACTGAGTTTACAATGAAGAATGATGGTTTGATTCTGGAGTTTATAGTGGATAGAGATGCAATAGCTAAGTAAATCTATTTACAATGTATTTAGGTTACAGTGAATGGATTAGAGGGAAAAAGCTGAACAACGGAATTATTGCAGCATTATAGGTGAAGGATAGGGGTGACTTGTACTAGGTTGATGGCATTTGACATAAAGTGCATGAATTCAAGACATATTTTAGAGGTAGCCTCTAGAGGGCTTGCTACTGGGTTAAATATGGATGGAAGTGAAGGGAAAGAGAAAAGTTATAGTAATACTCCAGTCAGTTTCAGGCTAAGCATCTAGGTAGACAGGGATATCTGGGAAAGTCATTTGTTTGGGAATGAAGAGTTTTGCTTTAGACATGTTGAGTGTAGTATGTTTGCATGGCAAGGAGAGAACTCAAAGTGACAGTTGGATCAATAAATTGGAAGTATAAATGTGGGAATTTGGGCACTTACATTGCCTTTCACTTGTTGGGAGTAGAAGGGCAACTTGCAGGTGTGAGAAGAGGTGTCTATAGACTGAGCCCTGAGAAATAGAAACATTTTGAAAGCAGGGAGATGAGAAGGAAAGGATACTGAATGGAATTGGGCAGGGAAGTAGGAGGAAGACTGTGAGAGTGTGATGTCCTAGGGACCCATGGAGGAGAGTATTTTAATGAGGAGAGAGTGATCACCAGATGAAATGTGAGATAGGTCAAATGAGGATAGGAAAATGTCCAATAGAAGTAGCAAAACATATGGTATTTAGTACTAGTTGATAAAAGTAGTATCAGTAAAATGATGGAATTAAAAGCTAACTGGAATGAGTTAAGGCAAAAATTAAAGACAGCAAAAGAGAGAAACCAAGAGTCAACATGTGCTTTGGAGGGTTTTGCTCAGAAAGGAGATCAGAGAAACTGTATAGCCTAGGGTGATACAGGATTAAGAGAGGGTATTTTCAGAGTGATAGTGTCAAGGCAGTTACATATCTGGGATTAATAGAAAGAGAGGGAGAAATTGATGATCTAGGAAAGAAAGAATAGAAAATATAGGAAATAAAATCCTTGAATATTTAAGAGGAGATGATGTACAAGCACATTTCAAAATATTGACTGTAGATAGGAGATGGGTGGGATTTCCATTGTAGATATAGAGGCAAATTAGTTTGTGGGTTTGATGCAAGGAAAGTGAGGATGTTCTTGTCTGGTTTTTTCTATTTTTTAAATAAAGTCACTGAGAATGGTGACATGAATCGCTGGGAGCAGACAGAGCCAGGAGTTGGAGTCCTCAGTAAATGGGGGAAAGAGGCCAGTGGATGTCAGTAATAAACTTTCTGAGACTATATTTCTCTTCTTGTATATTTTGTTTCCACAAGGTAGAGAATAACATATGCTGATGTCTTCTTTGTTTTTTCCTTTCTGTCTGGCTCTTTGTTAGTAACATTGTAAGACTCTTGAGAAATTTAAGGAGAGTAGATTTAGAAATGGGTGGAATTATTTACAGATAGCATAGACAGAGATCAGGAGGTAGCATCCACAGTGCCATTCCATTTGAATAAACCCTTGGAGCCTCCACCAGAAGGAACATGATATGATTGGATTTAATTATCTTGGCAGCAAAAGCAGGAACAATTTACCTGAAAAGTTATTCTACTTTAAAATGCTATACCTTGCTCTCATTGATAGAAAAAAAAAAATTTTTTTTTGATAGGAAAAAATCACACAATTATTGTGATATTTAATTTTTCTCTCCTTAAATGGAGAAATGTAAGTCGAAGTCCTACTCAGAGTGGTTAGGATTTGCATTTTTATCCATGCAGCCTGGGAAATCATTGTGAATATTTAACAGATTACTGATAGGAAGTAGCTTTTAGAGTGGAAAGAGCATAAATGGTGTATTTGTTATCTATGACTGAATAACAAACTTCGTCCAAACCTAGTAGCTTAAACCAATTATTATCACACTATGTCTGTGGCGTAAGAATTCGGTAATAGGTTAGCTGGATGGTTCTGGCTCATGGTCTCTCAAGAAGTTGCGGTTAAGCTGAGTTTAGGCTGCAGTCTCATTAGGAACCTCAACAAGGGGAGGGTACACTTCCAAGCTCACTCATGTGACTGCAGGCCTGAGTTTCTTGACACATGCACCTATCCATAGGTTGCTTGATAGCATCCTGGTATTTAGCTAACCTGCCCCCAAATGAGTGATGGGAAACAGAAAAGAACTACATAAAGATGTAATATAATATCAGGGAGCAAGTGCGGACTATCACTGAAGTTGGCAATCATAGATGGTGTGTTAGGTTTCTACAATACACAATGTCTTCATCATTTGACTGTGTATGACCTTGGAAAAGTTAGCTAAAGTTTTTTAGATGCATTTTTTGTTTCCATTTGGTGTATCCCTAGTAACATTTATTTCTCTACAAGAATTGTCTGTCTACTTCCTAAACCTTGTTTATAAAGATGGTTAAAAAATAAAATTGTGGTTCTCATCTGCCTTCAGAACAACTGTTTTTTTTTTGGTTTTTTTTTACTGTTGCCATCAACAATGAATTGGGCAAGATTATAGGAGATTTATAAGGGAACATAGTAGACCCTGTATTCACATTTTTGTTTTCTGTAATTTTAGTTACTCACAGTCAACTGTGGTCCAAAAATATTAAATGGAAATTGTGTAGTGTTTTGAATAGCATGATATAACTTGGCAGCATTCCACTCCCTTCTACCCGGGATGTGAAGCAGCCTTTTGTCTATTGTGCCAATGCTATATACACTACCTGCCAGCTAGTTGCTTAGTAACTATGGCTATGAGATTGAGTGTTGCAGTATCACAGTGCTTGTGTTCAAATAATCCTTATTTTGTCATCATTGTTCTATTATTATTTATTGTTTTTAATTTCTTACCGTGTCTACATTATAAATTAAATTTTATATACGTATATATGTATAGGAAAACATAGTGTACATAGCATTTGGTATTATGCATGGTTTCAGGCATCCACTGGGGATCTTGGAATGTATCTCCTTCGAATAGGAAGCTACTACTATGTATACTAGTCAATCAGCCATAGAGAATAGTTCCCAAATCTGTTTAGATATTTTAAAGTAGAAGATTCAAAGAATTCAACTACTGGAATTAGTTATATTCAGGCTACTCATTATCTTTTAAAAAATAACAGCTTTATGTCTCAGTAATTCAAACACCAGATAATTCAAGCATTTTAAGTGTACAATTTAATGTTTTTAATACATTCACAGAGTTGTGCAGCCATTGTCGCAATTGATTTATGAACATTTTTATCTTCCAAAAGGAAATCCTGTAACCATTAGCAGGTACTCCTCCATCCATCTACCTCTAGTTATAGGCAACTGGTAATCTACTTTCTGTTTCTATAGGTTTGCCTATTCTGGACATGTCTTATAAATTGAATCATACAGTAGGTATTATTTTGTGAATATCTTATTTCAGTTGTCATATTTTCAATGCTTATCTATGTTGTAATAATGTCTTGATACTTCATATTTTTTATTGATATATAATATTCTGTTGCATGAATACAACACATTTTATTCATACATACAACAGTTGATGGACATATGTATTGTTTCTACTTTTGAGCTGTTATGAATAATGCTGCTATGAACATTCATGTACAAATTTCTGTGTGGACATATGTTTCCATTTCTCCTGGGTATATACTTATAAGTGAAATTGCTGGTTCATATGGTAACTCTATGTTTAACATTTTGAGAAACTGCCAAACTGTTTTCCAAAGCATCTGTATCATTTTGCCTTGCTCCCAGCAATGTGTGAGGCCTCCCATTTCTCTATATTCTGGCCAGCTGTTTTTGTTTGTTTGTTTGTTTGTTTGTTTCTATAATAGTCATTCTAGTGAGTGTGAAGTGGTATCTCCATGCATTTTTCTAATAACTAAAAATGTTAAGCATCTTTTCACGTGCTTATTGGCCACTTGCATATCTTCATTGGAGAAGTGTCAGTTGAAATCGTTTACCCATTGTTAAATTGGCTTACTTGTATTTATTGTTCAGTTGTAAAATATTTTTATATATCCTGGGTACAAGTTTCTTATAAGACTTGCTGTCTTATGATGGGAGGGCATAAAATTAAGATTCAATCATGTGCTGCTTTGACATCTGGATAAATTAGAAGAGGCTTGGTCAGTTCTTGGTCTCTTCCTATTCTGCTTTCATGTAAAATGTCCTCTGGGCTGACAACCCTCCTTATCAAACAGACCAAATGTGGTTTCTGCTGATTTGTGAAAAGCAGGTTTCACTTTCATGCCAACCGTGGAATTATTCAGCTAAGCTAATCACATCCCTTATTGGGAACTAGGGAGGAGGCATTCTACCTTCTTTATACTACAGAAGTGGCCTCCACAGCTGCTGTTTGTTCACTCTCTTCCTTAGTGCCACTCCCACGTGGCCCTATATGACACGGTGAACTCCTCCACTGAGCTGTGAGTGTACGTGAGTGATACATCGCTGTCAATCTCATCTGCTTTGTTTCGGGGATTGTATATTTGACCATCCTCATAACTCTAGGGTTGGGATCCCTCCCTCACCAATGATGCAAAGAAGAAGCAATCATGTATATATAATTTGCAAATAT
>PVKE010033329.1:0-17993 GCA_004027555.1 Craseonycteris thonglongyai
AGTGTAATGACCGCAGTTTAGAGATCTGTTGCCGAGAATGCTCACTTATCAAGTAAATAGATAGGTAAGAAAAGCAATTTAATTTAAAACAAAGAAAAGGTACTTACATTTTAAACAGAAGAAAAATTGAAACTCAACGTGGTCACCGAGGATAAATAATATTGATTGATAATAATACTGTTAATACAAAAGAAAAGACGCTCCCGTATGACACTACCAAATATTCAAGCTAACTGACTGTGTTCTTCGATGAGTCGAGTCGTAACTGTTGCATTCACGCGTTGCGTCCGGTGACAAGTGTAACACATAAGTCAAAATGTATTGTCTGGGTGGGCAGAAATCACAGTGTTAGGCTGTCAGAATTCTAGGAATTTATGACCTTGGCAAATTCCCAGAATGCATTAAACTATTGCTAGAAAGTTTTGTCTTCTACAATCGCTTCAAAGTCCATGGTACACGGAATTCCACCCCAGACATTGCGAGCGATCGAAGATTGACCAAAATTGGCCTCGCGATCAACTGGTGGACCGCAATCGACTTGTTGGCCACCCCTGTTCTAGGCAATACCTACCACTTAATTCTGTCTTCAGATGGTTTAAGGGAATAAAATAATTTTAGTATAATAATCAGAATGTGACTAAATCGTTCCCCTAGCTTATAGAATCACGAAAGATTAGAAATGAGATGAACATCTGAAGACATCTAAAGATTAACTACTTCATTTTAAAGATAATGTAGATGAGGTGTTACTTTGTTAACCTAGTTAGCTCTCTCTGACCATCAGAGACATTATCACACACACAGAATCCTCAAGTAACACTGGAAGTGAAAATGAAGGAATATATTCTGAGTTATTTTATTAAAGTTGTGTTGAATTAAAACATACATGCAGAAAAGTGCACACAGTATAAGTGAATAGCTAGATGAATTTTCTCAGTGATCACAACTGTGTAACAACCACCCATATTAGGAAGTAGATTATTACTAGCACTGCGATGGTCTCCATGACCACTCTTCCTAACCTTATTTTGAAGATAATCACTTTTCTGACTTTAAGCATCATAGATTAGTTTGACCTGATTTTGAATATGAATATGATTATGAATATATACACACACACACACATATATGGAGAGTAAATACTCTTATGTTTGGCTTCTTTCACTCAACAGTATTTAGTGAGATTCACATTCCACATAGCTACAGTTTATTCATTATCATTGTTACATAATATTCTGTCCCTTGAATATACCAAGTTTATTTAATATGTCTATTGTTGATGAACCTTTGGGTTTTTCCACTTTGGGGCTATTAAAAATAGTAATTCTATATAAGAATGTCTAGAGACATTTGGGGGGGTTGGTGAACATATGCTCACATTTCTATTGCGTATATTCTTAGGAGTGAAATTGGTAGGTTATAGGATAAATATTGGGCTTTACGTATTGCTCAATAGTTTCCAAAGGTAGTTACTCAATTTACACACCCATTCTCAGTTCCAGTTCTTCTACACTGTCACCAACATTTGGTATTGACAGTCTTTTCATTTTAGCCATTCTAGTGGGTACGTAGTAGTATCTCATAGCCCCTATGACTAATGAAGTTAAGCACCTTTTCAAATGTTTATTAACCATTGGTGATTCTCCTTTATGAAGTGCCTTTTCAAGTCTGTCCATTCTCTTTTGTCTTTTTCTTCTTGATTACATGTCTTTATATATTCTGAATATGATCCCTCTGTTGATTATACTCGTATATGTTACAAATATCTTCACTCACTTTGTATTCTGTTCACTGGCTTAGCCACTAAGCCAGTTTTGATTAAAAGATCTTAATTTTATTGTAGTTCAATTTAGTAGTCTTTTCCCTTGCTGGTAGTGCTTTTCATTCAAGAAATCATTGCTTACCCCATGTAATGTATATATTCTCCTGTGTTATTCTGGATAATCTCTGTTGCTTCACCCTTTACATTTAAACCTACAATACCCATTGAACTGATTATTTTCTAGAAGAGGTGGAAATTAGGGGTAGGTTAATATTTTTCTTTCTATTTCCATATCTAGTTGACCATGCACCAGTTTTTGAAAAGATAATCTTTTTTTCTACCTGTCTGCAGTGTAGTGTATCCTTTATCATAAAGCAAATACCCAGATAGGTGTACATATGCTTCTGGACTCTTTGTTCTGTTCCATTGGCCTATTTGTCTATTATTATACCAGTATTACATACTCTTAACTACTGTAGATGTATAAGTCTTGGTATCTGGTAGAATAAATTCTCTGACTTTGTTCTTTTTCATTGCCTTGCCAATTCTTGGCCTTCATGTTATCATATGAGTTTTAGCATTGGCTAATCAACTTTTACAAAAAGCCTGCTTGTGATTGATTGAGAATGCATTTACTCTATAAATCAATTGGGAAAAATTAACATTGAGTTTTCCAGCTCATTAATATGATATATTCATTCATTCATCTATCTCTTATTTTCAGCAGTATCTATAGTTTTCTGTGTAGATGCCTTATATGTCTTTAAATTTATTCAAAGCAATCTGGTTTCCTATGCAGTATGCCATTAGAAATATTCTCATGTTTCTCTAATTTCATTTTCTTATTGTTTGTTGATGGAATATAAAAATATAATAATTTTTTATATGTTGATGTATATCCGGTGACCTGCTTAATTTACTTATTCATTCTAACATTTTATCTGCAGACTTTGGGGAATTCTTATATATAAAATCATGTCATCTGTGAATAATGACAATTTTATTATTTTCTTTTCATTTCTTATACATTCATTTTTAATTTGGGGCTTATTAGTAGATGAGGACCTCCTGTGCAAGGTTGAAAAGAAGTGGTGCTAACGGGCATCCTTATCTCATTACTAATGTTAGAGAGAAATTATTTCACTTTCTATTATTAGTATGAAGTTCATTGTAGATACCCTTTATTATATTAAGGATGTTTCCTTTAATCCAATTTGTTCATATTTTTATTATAAATGGATGTTAAATTTTATCCAATGCTTTTGCTAATATCTATTGAGATGATCATATTTTTTTTTCCTTTATGGTGAATTGCATTGATTAATTTTTGAATGTTAAATTAACTTTGCATTCATGGAAAATACTCAGGTTGGTTTTGATGTATTATCCTTTTAATATATTGCTAGATTTTGTTGGCTAAGATTTTATTTAGGATTTTTACATTATGTTCATGGGAATATCTGGCTTGTGTTTATTTCTTTCTTGTAATGTCCTTGTTAGGTTTTTAAATCAAGGTTATGCTGGATCTAAGCATATCAAGGTTATACTTTATTTAATAAAATGGATTTGGAAGTGTTCCCTCTTTATTTTAATTTTCTGAAAGTCTTTGTGTAGAATTGGTATCATGCTTCCTTAAATTAATGAGAGAATTTATCAGTGGAGTCATTTAGTTGTAGAGATTTTTTGGGAATGTTTTAAATTACAGATGAAAATTTTTAATAAATATTAGACTACTCATATTTCTATTTTTAAATTATTTTTAAGTTGAGGTATAATTGACAATATGATATTAGTTTCAGGTATACAACATAATGATTTGATATACGTATACATTGTGAAATGATTACAATAAATCTAGTTAACATTTGTCACCTTACATACTTACAAAAAATTTTTTTCTTGTGATGGGAACTGTTAAGATCTTTGCTCTTAGCAACTTTCAAATATGCAATACAGTATTATTAACTGTAGTTACCATGGCTGCACATTCTATCACATGACTTACTCATTTCATCACTGGGAATTTGTACCTTTTGAGCCCCTTCACCCATTTCTCCCACACACCCTCACCCCCCTACCTCTGGCAACCACCAATCTGTTCTTTGTATCTATGAGCTTATTTTTTCTGTTGTATGTGTGTGTGTGTATGTTTTGTTTTGTTTTTGGTTTTTAAATTCTACATATAATCAAGATCATATGATATTTGTCTTTCTCTGTCTGACTTATTTCACTTAGATAATGCCCTTGAGGTCCATCCATGTTACCACAAATGGCAAGATTTCATTCATTTTTATGGCTGAGTAATATTTCACTATATATATACACAACATTTTCTTTATCCATTCATTTACCGATGGACACTTTGGTTGTTTCTATACCATTGCTATTGTAAATAATGCTTCAGTGGACATGGGGGTACATTTATCTTTTGAGTTAGTGTTTTTGTTTTCTTCAGATAAATACCCAGCTGTGGAATTGCTAGATCATATGGAAGTTCTATTTTTAATTTTTTGAAGAATCTTCAAACTGTTTTCCATATGGCTGCACCAATTTACATTCCCACCAACAGTGCATAAGGGTTCCCTTTTCTTTACATCCTTGCCAACACTTGTTATTTCTTGTCTTTTTGATAATAGCCATTCTAACAGATGTGAGGTGATATCTCATTGTGGTTTCAATTTGCATTTCCCTGATGATTAGTGATGTTGAACATCTTTTCATGTACTATTTGCCATCTGTAGGTCTTCTTTGGAAAAATGTATACTCAGTTCCCCTGTCCATTTTTAAATAAGCTGTTTTTGTTTTGTTTTGTTTTGTTTTGTTTTGTTTTGTTTTGTTTTTCCTGTTGAGTTGTGTCAGTCCTTTATATAGTTTGGTTATTAACCCCTTATCAGACATATGATTTGCAAATATTACATTCAGTAGG
Organism: Craseonycteris thonglongyai; assembly: GCA_004027555.1. Taxonomy (NCBI): domain Eukaryota; kingdom Metazoa; phylum Chordata; class Mammalia; order Chiroptera; family Craseonycteridae; genus Craseonycteris; species Craseonycteris thonglongyai. The sequence continues at coordinate 4,689 of PVKE010033329.1, forward strand.
TTGCCTTTTTATTTTGTAGTTGGTCTTGGTTGATGTGCAGAAGCTTTTTAGTTTGATGTAGTCCCACTGGTTTATTTTTGCTTTTGTTGCTTCTGCTTTTAGTGTCAGATTTTAAAAAATTATCCCAAGTGCCCACTCTTGGGATGATTTTTTAAAATCTGACACTAAAAGCAGAGTGGGAGTGGGCACTTGGATATATGGTAATGGAAGGGGAGCTGATTAGGGGTGGTGGGCACATAATGTGATGTATGGGTGATGTGATGTGGACTTGTACATCTGCAAACTATCTAATTGATACCAATCAATGTCACCCCATTAAATTTAACAATAATAAAATAAAAATCATCCCAAGACCTATGTCAAGGAGCTTATCATCTATGTTTTCTACTAGGCTTTTTGTGGTTTCAGGTTTTGTGTTCAAGTTTTTAATCAATTTTGAGTTAATTTTTGTGTGTGGTGTAAGACAGAGTCCAGTTTCATTCTTTAGCATTTGGCTGTCCAGTTTTTCCAACACCATTTATTGAAGACACTGTTCTTTTCCCATTGTATATTATTAGCTTTTTTTGTCATACATAATTTGACCATATATATGTGGGTTTATTTCTGCATTTTCTATTCTTTATTGATTATATATTTTTATGTCAGTTTGGTAAATTTATTTTTACAGGAATTTGTTCATTTTATCTATAGTTTCAAATCCACTGGAATAATTTGACTATTATTTTATCCTTATACAGTACTAATGTGTGCAGTTCATAGTTATGCACCAATTTTAATTTCTGATTTCTTTGTATGTGTTTTCTCTTTTTTTATTGTTCATACTTGCTAATAGCTCAGCAATGGTTATTAATCTTCTCAAAGAAATAACTTTTGGCCTTGTTGATTTTTTCCTAGTTTTATGTCTGTTTTGTATTTATTTATTTCTGCTCTTATACTTATTATTTTTTTCATTGTACTTCCTTGAGTATAGTTTGCTATGTTTTTCTATTTGAGATGGAAGCTTATTAATTTTTTTAGAAAGTCTTTTTTAATATGTATATTTAAAACCAAAATATTCTCATTCCATTTGTACACTGCTTTAGCTACAATCTTTTGAGTTTCATACATATATTTTATTATCAAACAATTTAAGATTATTTTCTAAATTCCATTTTGCCCTATTTTTTGACTTGTGGGTTATTTAAAAGAACATTGCTTAATTTCTAGTTATCTTTTAAAATACTATTCAATTCCACTGAAGAGAACACATTCTTATTTTTTTATATAGGTGTTATTTATTTATTTATTAAATTTATTGGGGTGACATTGTTTAGTAAAATTACATAGGCTCCAGGTGTACAAGTCTACATTACATCGTCCATGAGTTGCATTATGTGCTTTTTTTCATTACCATATATTTGAATCCTTCACTCTCCTCCCCTACCCTTTTCCCCCCTTCCCCTCTGGTAATCACCAAACTATTGTCTGTGTCCATGAGGTTTTTTTGTTTTGTTTTTCTATTTTGATTGTTCATTTATTCTGTTCTTTAGATTCCACATATAAGTGAGATCATTTGGTACTTGTCCTTCTTAGTCTGACTTAATTCACTTAGCATGATATCTTCTACTTCCATCCATGTTGTTGCAAAAGGTACAATTTTATTCTTTATGGCCACATAATACTCCAATGTGTAAATGTACCATAGCTTCTTTATCCAGTTGTTTATTGATGGGCATGTAGATTGTTTTCATATCTTGGCTATTGTGAATAATGCTGCAATGAACATAAGGATGCATTTTTTTTTTTTTCAAATTAGTGTTTTGGCTTCTTTGGATAAATACCCAGGAGTGAAATTGCTGGATCGTAAGGTAATTCCATTTTTAATTATTTGAGGAACCTCCATACTGTTTTCCATAGTGGGTATACCAATTTACAATTCCACTAACAGTATAGCAGGGTTCCCTTTTCTCCACATCCTCCACAACACTTATTGGTCAATGTATTGATAGCCACTGGGACGAGAATGAGGTGGTATCGCATTGTGGTTTGATTTGCATTTCTCTGATGATTAGTGATGTTGACTGAACATCTTTTCATGTGTCTATTGGCGATCTGTGTGTCCTCTTTGGGGAATTGTCTATTCAGGCCTTCTGCCCAGTTTTTAATTGGGTTGTTTGTATTTATGGTATTGAGTTGTATGGTTAATTATTTATTTATTTTTGACAGAGAGGGAGAGCCCGGAGCAGTCTGCGTAGTTGTACATTATTAGTTTTTGATACAGCTTCACTCCACAGGTGGGCACGGGGCTGTGTGGGTCAGAAATCTGACTGGGGCCTCTTGCATGGGAGGCATGCCCCTGAGAAGCATGCCCAGGTCAGTAGTCAAACAGGGGGCCTCCCACATGGGAAGCTTGCTCCAATAAGAACCAAACTGGGGGCACTCCCCAGTTCAGCATATGGGTCTGCTTGGGCCGGGGCCGGGATTTGATCCTCGGACCCCAGGGATGCAAGATGAGTGTTCAACTCACTGAGCCATCTCATCATCCCTTGAATTTCTCATAAATTTTGGATATTAAACCTTTATCAGATGCCTCATTGGCGAATATCTTCTCCCATTCTGTAGGATGTTTTTTGGTTTTGTTGATCATTTTTTTTGCTGTAAAAAAAATACTTTTTAGTCTGATATTGTCTCATTTGTTTATTTTTTCTTTTGTTTCCCTTGCCCGAGGAGATATATCATTGAAGGTGTTGCTATGGGTAATGTCTAAGATCCTTTGAAATTTATTAAGACTTGCTGTGTGACCCAGCATATGTTTTATTTAGGTAAATATTCATTGAAAAGCATGGGTTTTTCTGTTTCTATGAATATTTATTATGTAATGTTTGGTGACTGTTTAAATATTATTTATTCTTGTTGATCCATTTTCACCTACATCTGAAAGTTACTGTTTAAGAAATGTTAAAATCCCCCACTATGATTTTTAGACTTGATTATATACACTGTTAGGTCTGTTATGGTAACTTTTGTTTTATACACTGAGTCTGTGTTTTTACAGGCATGAAAATTTGGAATTACTATATGTTCTTTGTGGATGTGCCCTTTAATTTTAATCATTACTTCTCTTTCATCTATATTAGTTTCTATTGCTACTGTAACAAATTATCACAAATTTAGGACTTTAAACGGTGTAAATTTATTTTTTTGCAAATCTGGAGATTAGAAATCTAATATGTGTTCTCTGTGGAAGCTTCAGAGGAGAAGCTGTTTCCCTGACCTTTCCAGGTTCCAGAGGCAGCCTACTTGGGCTATGGCTCATTTCTTCTATCTTCAAAGCCAGCAGCATGGCATATTCAAATCTCTTTTTATCTGTCCCTCTGCTGCTATGTTATTAATAACATTGCCTTGTATCTAATTCTGACTATTGCATCTCTTTTACAAGGAGTCAGGCCCATCCAAACAATCCAGGATAATCTCTTTATGTCAAGATCTACAATTTGATCATGTATTCAAAATCCCTTTTGCCATATAAAGTAATTTTAACAGGTTACTGGGATTAGGATGTGGACATCTTGTGGGGGGGCGGGGGGAGGGCACCATTATTCACCCTACCACACCATTATTCAGTTTTCATTATCTGATAGAAATGCAAAGTTACATACAACTTTCTTTTGGCTTGCATGGTATATCTTTATCCATGCTATTACTTTTATTCTTTCTCTATTCTTATATTTAAAGTTTATCTCTTTTCAGTAATATATAATGGGTTTTGTTTTTCTGTTCATCTGACAGTCTTTTTCTTTCTTTTTTTTTTAATATATATTATTTATTTATTTATTTTTGAGAGAGAGAGAGAGAGAGAGAGAGAGAGAGAGAGAGAGAGATACAGAGACAGAGAGAGAACTGAGCTGGGGGAGATCCCAGTTCAGCATATGGTTCCGCACAGGCCGGGGCCGGGACTCGATCCCCGAACCCCGGCGCTGCAAAGTGAGCGCCTAACCCACTGAGCCATCCCGGTCTCCCCAGTCTTTTTCTTTTAATTGGTGTTCTTAACCTGTTTCCATTAAATGTTGTTACTTATATATTTGGGTTTACATTGACACCTTACTGTTTTCTAATCATTCTCTCTCTTCTGTATTCTTTTTCTTTGCTTTCTTGAATTTAAAAATCTATAACTTTCAGTATTTAATTTTTCTCCTACTAAGTAGGTTTTAAATATTATTATTTTACAAAATTTTAGTGATTAACTCTGCAATTATGGCATACATTCTTGATTTATGATATAAATTAGTACTTTTATAATTTACTGGACAATGCAAGGACCATAAAATACTTTAAACCTATTCATCTATTCTATCTTTTGTGGTGTTGCATTTGCTTTACTACTTTGTATGTTTTGAAGCCCACACTCCCAGAAGAGAGTGAACATAAGCTGGAACCTACTGGGCACCTTTGCATTTGTTGATAATTAATTTTGACCATGAAAAATATCTGCATGGGTGTCTAACCTTCTGGCTTCCCTGGGCAACATTGGAAGAAGACCTGTCTTGGGCCACACATGAAATACACTAACACTAACGCTAGATGATCAGCCAAAAGAAAAAAAACATGCAAAAAATAAAATAAAATAAGAAAATCTCATGATGTTTTCAGAAAGTTTACAAATTTGTGTTGGGCCACATTCAAAGCCATCCTGGGCCATGTGTGGCCCTCAGGCCATGGGTTGGACAAGCTTGCTTTAGCGTGTAATGCCTACTGCTTACCTTCTGCCTTTTAAATCTTCCTTAAATTCCTTTTTTGGCCAACTTTAATCCAGAACTACATAGGGAAGAGGATTTGGGAAATGTTCCCAACTTAACAAAGTAAACACAACACAAACCATCACACACTAAATGTCATTTTCCTCCAGAAAGTATTTACTTTTGTTTCTGTCAGACAGAGTAAGGACCAATTACCTTAATCCATTTAGGACTGACCTGACTTGAAACTTGTTTCTGTCTTTGTGAGGACTTCTATTTCTGGCTTGTTCTAATTCCTAGGATGCATCCTTTCAGATTCAGCAGAAAGTTTGGGACAAGTATTGTAAACCAGCACTGTGAGACTGTTGAAAATTGTGCTCAGTGTCTCAGCCCTTTAGCTGCTGCTGTCTCCTGGACTGTGCAGCTTCTTGGCTCTGCAATGTATGTGAATCAGGAAATGCTTTGAGAAGAAGATCATTAAAATATATTCAAGAGATGCAGGGATGGCTCTGTGGGTTGAGCGCTCACTTTGCAGCCCCGAGGTCCAAGGATCGAATCCCAGTCCTGGCCCATGTGGACCCATATGCTGAACTGTGGTGTGCTTCCCATGTTGGGGACCAGGAGCAGTTTGGTTCCTACAGGGGCAAGCTTCCATGTAGGAGGCTCCCAGTTCAGCCCCCGGCTCATGAGGGTAGGCCTCCCATGGGAGAGGATCCCAGCCCGATTTTAGCCCTGCATGGCTCCGCGCCCATCTGTGTGAAATGAAACCATGTCAAAAAACCAATGACATACAACGGTATAGACTGCTCTGGGTCCTCCCCCCTCTCTCTCTCTGTCTTTTTCTCTTTGTCAAAAACAATAAAATAAATATTGAAAAGGAAATATTTGGGTACCCTTCTTTCATAGATCTATCTCTTAGGTCCTGACTATCTTGGTAATTCTCTGGTGCTTTCAAACTGATTTTTTTAGTTCTGTTTTTCTAGCAAAAGGTAGTCTAATGTGATACAGCATGACTCTTCATAACCAAGAATGGAAAATCTTAGTTATTTAAAAATTTAATGGCCACACATTTATAACATAATAACAAGTTATATTGGGTGATAAACAGGAAGGAGCAGAGAGAACATTAAGAAACAATAAATAATGACTCTTACTGGCTGACTTCCCTATTGATGAAGAAAATTGTGTACCATAGTTAAATAAATAAATCTCTGCAGCTTCTCACTATGAAGCATCATCATACTTAGAGTAGCCCAAATGACAAGTAAGTTATAAACTGTTTATGTTTCCTTTAATTGGTTGTTTTCTCTATTCCTGTTATTTAAATAGGTGTTACCTTTCCCTTTGGTCATTCTTGGATAGACTATTAGCCTAATCACAAGTCAAAGTAGACTTCAGCAAAACAAATATTGCCACGGTAAAGAGGAACACCACATAATGATAAAGGTGTTGATTCATCGAGAAGACAAAATCCTAAATACAAGGATGGGTTGATAAATTTCACCTCCACTTACATAGAAAATGAATGGGGAAAAGATATTTAATGAAATAAAAAAAAGAAATATACTTACATCATTTATTTTCAAAGTTGCATAACTATTTTTCTACAAAATCACCACATACTTTAATACACTTCCACCAATGCTGCACTACTTTGAAATCCATCCTTATGAGAAAATCATTGTTTTGTTTTTGAAACCATTTCCTCACTACAGGCTTCACCTCTTCATCACAGATGAACTGCCTTACCCAGCATCTTACTATACTCATATCAACACACTGATCACCATAAATGGCTTGCATTTGTCTGTGAATTTCAATTGGAAGGACATTTTCTGCTTTTGAGAATTTGATAACAGCACTCTGTTTCAACTAAACATCTGAACACACTTTCATTTCAGTGTGCACTGGGTAAAAGATGCAAGTACCTGTGTATGCAAGGTGAAGAATGATGAAGGGTTTGGGAACGCTGGGATGGCTCAGTGGGTTAAGTGCTCACTTTGTAGTCCTGGGGACCGAGGATTGAATCCCAGCCTCAGCCTGTGCAGGCCTATATGCTGAACCGGGGTGTGCTTCCCACGCAAGAGGCCCCCAGCCCACCTATCCTGTGCGGCCGCCACCCACCTGTGTGGAACAAAACAATGTAAAAAAACTGATGTCATTCAGCTGTGGAGACTGCTCTGGGCCCTCCCTCCTCTCTCTGTCTCTGTCAAAAACAATAAAAATAAATCTTAAAAAAAAAGAATGATGAAGGTAAATACCATGTGACTACACAGAACCAGTTATATCTAGATATGGCTAATATAACAAAATATTACATTGGAGGCAAAACTTAACAGCTCTCTTCAGATGTATGCAGGGAATAACAGAGATTCAAAATTTATAAAGCAAACCCAGAAAGAATTGAACGGAGAAATAGTCAAATTCACTTTTCTATTATACTTGATGACTTAAATATTCCTTTCACGATAATTGAGAGGCTACATGGACAGAAAATAAATAAGGGCATGGAAGACCTATTAATACTATCACCCAACTTTACTGGATTGACATTTATGGGACACTTAATCCAACAACAGCAGAATATACATTCTTTTCAAGTGCACAGAAAATATTCACCAAGATAGACCATATTCTTGCCATAAATCCGGACTAAGTCTTAATAAATTTAAAAGAACTGAAATCAGATAAGGTATGCTTTCTGACTACAATGGAATTAAACTGGAAACCAGTATCAGTAGGAGACCTGGAAAATTCCCCCAATATTTAAAATTTTTTCAAATGTTTATAAATTAAACCACAGATATCTAAATAATCCACAGGTCAAAAAGGAAATCACAAAGGAAATTTTAAATAGAATAAATATGAAAATCAACTATATTAAAATTTGTGGGATGCAGATAAAGCAGTCCTCTGAGAGAAATTTGTAGTATTAAATGCTTATGTAAGTATCAGTGATCTAAGCTTCAATATTATGGAACTATAAAAAGGATTAAAATTTAAATTCAAAGCAATCAGGAGGAAGAATTAGTAAAGTTAAGATGACATCAGTGAAATTGGAAACAGAATAACAGTAGATAAATCAATGAAACAAAAGCTGTTTTTTTGAAAAGATTGATAAAACTGACAAACCTCCAGCCTGACTGACCAAGGGTAAATATAGATAGATAGATAGATAGATAGATAGATAGATAGATAGATATAACACAAATTTTTTGCCCCCAAACTCAAGAACTTAGATGAAACAGACAAATTCTTTGAAAAACCTGAAGTAACAAAATTTACTCAAGAAAATATAGATAACCTGAATAGAAATGTACTTATTAAAGAAATTGAATTATTAGTAAAAAATCTTTCAATAAGGAAAATTCTGGGCCCATATTGCTTCACTGGCAAATTTACCAAACATAAAAAGAAGAAATAATACCAATTATTTACTAACTCTTCAAAAAAAAATAGACGAGAAGGAAACACTTTGTACTTCATTTTATGAAGCTAATATTACCCTGATAACAAAATCACACAAAACCACTATAAGAAAAACAAAAACAAACAAGCAATCAAAAAACACACTACAGGACAATATTTCTCATAAAAATAGAATCAGAAATCTTTAAGCAAATATTAGCAAATTGAATTCATCGATGTGAAAAAGTATCAAGTGGCATTTATCCTGAGAATGCAAAGCTGGTTCTACATTTAAAAATCAATGTTCTGCAGACTAAATAAGAAAAACGATATGATTATCTCAATAGATTCAGAAAAAGCATTAGACAATATTCAACATCCATTAGTGATGAAAACTCTCAGCAAACTAGGTATACAAAAGAAATTTTCAACCTGATAAAAAGCATCTGCAAAAGAAATATTGTAATGCTTAAAGGTGGACGAAAATTTTCTCCCCTTGAATAAAGAACACAGCAAGGCTGTCCACTTTAACCACTCCTATTCAACAGGACAGTAGGCAAGAAAGAGTAATAAAAGGCATCCAGATTAGAAAGAGATAAGTAAAATTGTCTCAATTCATAAACAACATGATTGTATAGAAAACTTCAAAGAATCTACAAAACACCAACTAGCATGTATCAGTGTGTTTAGCAAGGTTGCAGGATATAAGGTTAATATAAAAATTTGTGTTTTCACATTTTATATTTATATATTCAACTTCCAATAATTGAATATAGAAATAGCATTATTTACAGTTAAAGCCATGATTATCAATGACAGATCTCAAAACATGTAACAATTAGATATAGCTCTAACAAAATATGTGTAAGATCTGCATGTATGAAAACTACAAAACACTGATGAAATGTCAAAGAATTTCTGAATAAATAGAGATATGTGCTATATTCACGGTTAGCAAAACTCATTATTATATCACTCTGACTTTTAGAGTGAATTATAGAGTGAATGAATTTCCAATCAAAATCTAGCGGAACTTTTTGTAGGAAGTAACAAGCTGATTCTATTTACTTGCTTATACAGTTGTTTTGATGATCAAATGAGATAACTACATATAGTTTACTAGAAACCCTAGCTAGCATACAGCAAGCAACAAATGTTAGTTGCTATTATGCATTACTTCCTTTGGTCAGTGGATGTCTTTAATCTTAGATATTATATTTTCTTCAATATGTGTTCAGAGAATTGTGTTCTCTTTGCCATTCATCCTCATTCATTAATTTCTTTATTCATTCTACAAATATTGGGCACCTACTCTGTACACAGCACTGTGGTAAACTGGGGAAAGAATGAATAAATAAACACATTTACCTTCAGAAAGTTTTCATTCCAGTATCAAAATAGATATTAAGTTACTTTTTATACAACTCTAATTACAATTGTAAAAAGAGCTTTCAAAATCATTAAACTTCTGGACTATTCTAGGTTACAAGAGAAAAGCTGAGCAGAAAACTAAAATCTGAAAGTTAGCTGTTTTGTATAGTTGAGGACTTCAAATGGAAACCAGTCATTAGAGATAAATGTTCTCAGTTAAGATAAGCTCTTGCTTTCATGTGAAGCTAGTAAACTGAAACTTCAGAGCTATGTAGCTGGGCACTAATTAGAGGCTATCAAAACTGGAACTTTATGGCACCTTTGAAGGGATCTCTAAATGTAATAATGGGAATATAAGTTTTTATATACAGACTGTAAAATTAGGAAAATATGAGCTGTATTTGAGAGGGCCTAGATTATACTCAGATTTTGTTGGTGTGATTTCTCTGAAGATTTCAGATGTTTGCATTAGTGAGGCCTCGTTATAAAATAACACGCTTTACCAATAAAGAGAATTTTGCTTTTTCTGGCTCTGAAAAAGAATTTATGTCTATTTAAACTCTCCTAAATGTTCATTGAAAGGTTGCTGAGGCATGACTCTCACTTAATTTCTAAAAGAGTTCAGAATTCTGGTTTTTTAATTAAGCATTATATGCTAGAAATTATATTTGACCACATAAGCATTAATTAGGTTATAAAGTTATGTCCCCAATTAGTGGAGTTGGGAAAAGAGTGGAGCAAATAAAAGATATTCCTAAGAAAGAATCACTCTTTGGAGTTGAACTGGGTATAGGGGATAGGGATTTAAAAAATGTAAGGATGAGGCTCTAGACGGGATGACCAGGAGGGTGATGGTACCTTAAACAGAAACAGAGGATTTGGGGGAGAGAAAAAGAGTTTGGTGGGATGATGATGAGTTCAAATGACTTGGAGTCAAAGAATTGTGGGCTTGGGTTATTGATTTTAGAGCAGCTCATGTGGTGATATAGGCTGAAGTCATAGAAATGAGTCATTTATTCGAGCTTGTGAAAGAACTCAAGGCTGAATAGTAGGTCTTAGAATATCTCCTTATTTAATACAGAAGAATAAAATGAGGCTAAGAACAGTCTGTCAACTAAAAGAGCCTAGTCAAGAGTAGTGACCCAGAAGAGAGGAGTCAATACTTCCCTGTGTCCTCCACAGTGACTCAGGTCATTACCTGGAAGTCAAATGTGGTTTTGATTTGCCCAACAATACACTTAAATAAGTGGTTGCAATGAGTTGAGAAACTCCTCGCTAAGTCTACTGGAACTTATTTTATTACTTTTATTATTAAATATTATCACTAAGATATAGAGAACTTCTTTATTACTTTTCTACAAAGACCATCATCATATTGGAATCTTTATTAGGTTTACATGTCCCACCTAGATAAGGTACAAAGGAACAATGAAGAAATGTCAAGAAAAATACTCCAAGTGTGTTATCAGAGCAACTTCAGACCATATAAGTGGTGCTGGCGAGTGAGTTAATGGTTATTGAGTTACATGACATTACGTAACATTGCAGTACATTCTTTAAACTTCACAGCAACTTTGAGAGAGAGGTGTTATGATTCTCATAAAGAGGGAACTGAGGATGAAAGCAAAAAAGTCGCATGTGAATTTGGATGGGAATTGAAGTGTTAGATGTCTGACTTAAAAAATAAGATTCTCATAATCATCAAGAGGATAGGTGGGGAGTGGACACAGGTTTATATGATATAAGAATGGCAGACACAACATGTGAATATGCTTAATGTCACTGAACTGTACACTTAAAAACTATTAAAATGGTAAACTTTGTATCATGTGCATTTTAGCACAATAGAAAAAAGAATGGCATAATTTTAAAAATACTGAAGCTGGGTAATAGGTATATGGCAATTGTATTTACTTTGTATTAATATATGTTTGAAATTTTCCATATTCAAAAGTTTTTAAAAACTAAGATGCTTTAAAAGAAAGTTTAAATGTATATACTGCATTTCTGAAGCATGAGAATTGACTATATAAACTACATGTTATACAACATCCACATAACAGTCTACATACTTGAAAAATGTTATATTAAATTGTGACTATGATATTGTCATTGTAATGATACACCCTAATAGTTTTAATATCTAATGGTTTTTACAAAGCACTTTTGTATTGCACATATATAACATTTTTAGGAGGTTGGTCTTTATCATTCCCCTTTCACAGAGAGTTGTAGTTACTGCCCATGATCTCATAGAAAGTAAGAGGCAGAGGCTGGTGTTCAAATGATGAGTTTTCTGACTCCAAGTCTAGGGCTCTGTCTCCTGTGCGCCTCACGTGGTGTTATTTTGATAGTGATGCCTTTATGGCATCTTTACCAGTGTTCTGGAGCTCTAAGCCTGAACTGTCTACTCACTAGCAGTATCACTATTGGGTAACTTTGGGCAAGTCGGTTAACTTTTAATCACTTTTTCTCATTTGAAACTGAGGGGACTGAATTAAATGACAGTCTTGGTCCTTCATCTCTAAAATTCTATATGTTAGATTTGATGGTTGTAACTTAGATACTAAGAGAGGTTTAGAAATAAAGGGAAGCAGCAGTTCTGTTGTATGCGCTAGGTCATATATAGAGTCTTAATTTGATTCTGGTTATCATAATTGAAAATAGACACTAGGGGAAGCCAGGATGGCTCAGTGGGTTAAGCGCTCACTTTGCAGGCCCAGGGACCCAAGATTGAATCCCGACCTCGGCCCATGTGGACCCATATGCTGAACTGGGGAGTGCCTCCAGTTCGGTTCTCACTGGGGCGAGACCCTGGCCCAGTTCCTGCCCTGTGCAGCCCCGCCCACCTGTGGAATGAAACTATGTGGAAAAGCCAATGATGTGCAACCATGGAGACTGTTCTGGGCCCTCCCCCTTCTCTCTGTCTCTGTCTCTGTATCTCTCTCTTGCTCTCTGTCAAAAACAATAAAAATACCGGTAAATATTTTTTAAAAAGAAAAAGAAAATAGACACTAAAAAAACAAACAAAAACCAAAAACAAACAAACAAAAAACTATAACCTGAGAACAACTATAGTCGAAGACTCTCAAGGCTCTTACGATCCAGTGGTCTGGTTAAGTTCATGTTACAGAACTTCTTTCTTACCGGTATTCAATCTCTACCCACTCTCATCCTTTATATTTTCCATACAGACTGTGGATTTTCTGTTTTGTTTCTTCTCCATTATTCCTAATGACAAAGTTTCCAACCACACATTTCAGGTTTGTTTGTTTGCTTTTACCTAGTATTGGTGGCAAAATAACCTACACTTCACTACAGTGGAGAGACTTGTAATTGCCACTGAGGGTCTACACTATTTCAAATTTGTAAATTCTCAATAGTTCCTTTTCATATTGTCTATGTAGAAGCAACTTTCAATTTACCTAATATTTAAGCTGTATAGATACATATTCAAAATCAGTTGTTTTTATTGGAAGTTTATAAATGTATCTTTGTCCTTATTAATAATTCAATTGTTATCAATCTCTTAGTTTTCTTAATCTTATATTGACCCTTGCTTAGTATTTTTATAAAGCTCTATATTCAGCGTTTTGAATTACTAAGGAAAGCCTCTTACATTTGCATTTAATTCATAGGAATTCATCCACATTATACTTCTGTTTTCGAATTAACATTATATTTTTGCTATTATCTAAACCAGGGGTGGCCAACAAGTCGATCGCGGTCAACCGGTTGATCGTGAGGCCAATTTTGGTCGATCATCGATCGCTCGCAATGTCTGGGGTGGAATTCCGTGTACCATGGACTT
>PVKE010033330.1:0-17995 GCA_004027555.1 Craseonycteris thonglongyai
CGCACATGAGGGGAGGCTGGTCGCCTGAGGGCCCGTGAGGTCACTCTGGCGTGGTGACAGTCAAGGTGACCTTTGTTTTCTTCTCTGTAGCTGCCTGTATTGTTTGACCTCTCTGCGATGAGCATGTATTATTCATAGAACCAGAAACAGCCCACAGGAAGCTGTTTTCATGGACAGGTAGAGAGGAGAAGAAAGAAGCGTCCGGGCACAGGGACCTTGCGGCTGAGGAGGCCACAGGCCCCCCGCATGGTGGGATGGGGGCCGTGGGCATCATGACTGCCTTGTGCCCCACGTGGCTGCTCCTCCCTGTTTCCCAGGGGCCCCCTGAGCCCACCTCCCTGCCCCAGGAAGAGCCCCGTGCCGAGCGGGAGCCTTGCTCAGCTGCCTTCGTGCCCACCAGTGTCTTTTACGTTTTGTTTCGGGATCATTGTAGAGTCACACGCAGTTGTCAGAAACAATACAGGGAGACCAACCCAGTCATACACCCTTCACCCAGTGCTGGTCCGACAGTAACGTCTCAGAAAATGATACAACAAACCAGGCGATCAGTGCTGACGCGGTCCACCCACCTTATTCAGATTTCCCTGGCTCTCCACGCACTCGTGTGTGTGTGTGTGTGTGTGTGTGTGTAGATTTGTGTGCCCACCTCCACAGTCAAGGACCAGAACAATTCCATCTGAGGCCCCTCCTGCTACCCCTTTACAGCCATAGTCCCCTCCCTGCCCCCTCCTCAACTCCTGGCAACCCCTGTTGCTATGACTGTCATTGTGGTAAGTCGTGTGACCGGAGGCACGCGGCTATTTGCACCCAGTCCAGGCTCAGCTCCGTCCTCTGGGACTTGAAAGTGGACGGACGGAACCCATGAACTTGGGGTTCCAGACACCTGGCTGCAGAGTCCGGGTCCTTCTCGTCAGAGTCCCTTGGGCTCGTCGCGTCTTGGCTGTCACATCTGGAAAGTGGGCGTCACAAAGCGTCTTCTGCAGGATGCAAGGGGGCGGCTTTCCTGCTGGAACACCCAGCGGCGTCACCACGTGCTCACATTTGAGGGCCACAGCTCTGTCCTAGGCGTGCCGCCGTCGCGTCCAGTTGAACGGCCTCCCCAGCAGCCTGCTCTTCCCATTACTCAGATGAGGGAACTGAGTGGGGTTCAAGGTGACATGGGCAGCAAATGGTGGAACCAGGGCTCACATCCCAGACCGTCTGGTGCGGGTGGGGAGTGGCAACGTTTCTATTTGACAAGGAGGAGAGCGAGGCTCAGAGAGGTGACAGGGACATACTTCATAGCTGAGCCAATGCCTGGCGCTCCCCTTCCACGCCCAACACTGGGTTCTCTGTGCCCCTCTGCCTGGAGCTTCCCAGCAGCACAGAAGTGGCTTCCTGCCCCGGCCAGAACCAGGCTGCCTGGTTTGATTGACGGCTCTGCCACTTCCCAGCGGTGACCTCAGGCTCCTCATTGAACCGTTTCACTGCCCAGTTTCTAAGGATAAGGTGGGATTAACGTGAGCTCCTATAGGGCAAGCTCAGCACCGTACCTGGCACACAGTGAGCACTCAATAGATGCTAGTTGTTGCGAACAACGTGACTGTTTACCCCCGGAGCCAGGCTGCTGGTGTTTGGACCCTGGCTCTACCGGCTGTGTGATCGTGGGTGAGTGACCTGACCTCTCTCTTTCCAGGGTTGCTGTGCAGACGAAATAAGTCAATCCTCGCAGAGCGCTGACCCGGCGCCTGCTCAGAGCAAGCCTGCCTGTGTTTGCTCTTGTTATGATTACTTCCCGCGCCCCCAGCACAGCCCACCCCGCAGAAGGCAAATCTTACAAGTCGGATCCGCTTCAATCCCTACGTCAGGGCTGGGGGCGCCACTTAAGAGGGTCCTGACTTGTCCTTCCGGGACCATAGCTCAAACTGCCCTGGTCCTGGCTGTCACCCTGTTTCATCACCAGCACTGCAGCGCCTCTGGCCTCCGCTCTGCCTCCCACACGGACTCCGTGCCCGTGTGGAGGCAGTGGGGTCACATGCCCTGTCCCCAGTGCCCTCCAGGGGGTGGCAGTCCAGAGACCCATGTCCTGGTGCTCATGCCTCCGCAGTCCCTCTGCCTGGAAGACCTGCTTCCTCCCTCCTTGTCCAACCTCAGCTCAAGTGTCTCCTCCTCCAGGAAGCCCCCCACCCTGCCTCCGGGACTCATTTAGGCAGCTCTCGAAGTTCCTTCCCCCGCAAGCCCACTGCACCGGGCTGCCCCACCATAATGATCCACTCTGCTGCCTCTCCCTTTGCCCGGGAGCTCTTGAGGGCGGGCACAAGTTGTCCCATGCCATGCCCCTGGTGCCCGGGCAGTGCCCCAGCACACAGTAGGTGCCATCAGCGGGCTGGGCCCTAGGCGTGTGCACAGGCTGCCATCACAGTGTACTCCAGAGTGCTGGGCACGGAAGCGACCTGCCTCCCAGCCCTGGAGGCTGGGAGTCCCGGGTCAAGGTGGCGGCAGGGTGGGTGTCTTCTGAGGCCTGTCTTCTTGCCGTGTAGACGGCCGTCTTCTCCCTGCGCCCTCGCACGGTCGTCCCTCTGTGTGGACTGGGGCGCGGTCAAGAAACATGTGGATGAAGGCCATGAAGGTGAAGAAGGGTAAAAAAACACTATTCTTTTTTTCTTTTCAATACATTCACCCTTAACCCTAATATACTTTTCAGATCCTTCAATACGTTTACATATACCGTCAAAAAAAAGTTTTCTATTTGCCGCAAAATATGCTCACAGTGCAGCTTTAAGCTCTTTGTGGTCTGTACATGTCTTCCCTCGAAGCTGGTTATTTTTTCATATTTGGGAACAATTAATAGACCATTCAGAGGTACTGAGGGCTAGGACTTCAACGTATGAAATGTGAGGGGACGTAATTGGCCCGTCACACCTCCTGTCCCTTCCCCTCTGGCTTGCTGTTATCATAAGGTGACCAGACGTCCCGCTTTGGGTGGGACAGTCCCGATTTTTAACAATTTGTCCCGTGGCCCACGGCGTTTTTAAAAAGTCCCGATTTTTGGAAAGAATGCACGACAAGCTAGGGAACGGCGGGGGATAGACCCAATTTTTAATCAAGAACCCCCTCCCCCCCCCAGGCAATGGTGTCCCGCTTTACCCATGTTAAAACCTGGTCACCTTATGTTATCACCCTTCCTCTCAGATTAGCAGGTGTTGGGGTGGCTGAAGCCATTTTGGGGGTGTAGCTGAAGGGAGGTTGAGTCAAGAATGCCAGGATTTGAGTTTCATAGTACGTTTCTATGATTCTCAGCCCATCTGGGCAGGTCAAGTTACTGTCCCCCAGGTGGGCATGCTGTCTTCCGCAACCACCAATGGCCTAGGACAGCCACAGCCCCGGGTTATCCGTACCCCAAGCCCCCCAAAACACCAGCAAAGCTGAATGGGAGCCCTCCCAGGGCAGGGACCAACTTCTGGGGCCTTCAGCTCTCACTGGAGTCCGAAGGCCCCTCCCAGTGGCAGCTCCCACCCAGGGGCGCCCACACCCGGCGCAAGAGAGGGGGACCCCGCCCGACCCCACCCCGGGGCCCAGTGCGCAGGCTCGGGCCTCCCTGCGCCTCCTCTCGCGGCTGCAGAACTGCTGCCGGCGTCGGCCCCGGGCGGGGCGGGGCGGGGCGAGCGCCCGCCCTTCTCTCTGACGGGCAGGAGGACGGGCCAATCGCGGAGGCGCCCCGGGGGAGGGGCGGGGCCGCGCGGCGAGCCGGGCGCTGGGCGCGGCGAGAGCCGCAGCCGGGAGAGTGCTGCACACTCCGGCCGGCAGCCCCGAGCGCGGTCCCCGGGCGCCGCTGCACCTGGACCCCCGCCCCGCCGAGCCGCGCGCGCACCCGCCCGTCTTGGTCGTTGGCTTCTTACGAGTCATTTTTTTTTTTGCACGCATCCTTTTTTGCACGCATCCTTTTTTGCACGCATCCTTTTTTGCACGCATCCTTTTTTGCACGCATCCTTTTTCTTTTGCGTTTTGTTCTATGTAAGGCAGGGGCGGCGGCGCCAGCTCGGGGCGGGGAGGGGGTGGCCGGAGGATGCGGCGCTGCGCTGCGCCCGCTGCTGCTGCCCGGCTCGGGCCTGAGCGCCGAGCAGGTGGGTACAGGTGCGCCGGGGGGACGGGAGGCACGCGCTGCCCCAGGGGGACCCGCGGACCCCGTGACCGATGGGGGACCAGGCGGCACGGGGAGCGCGATGACCGGTGCCGCCCGGCCCTGTGGCGCTCCCCCCTGAGCCCCCTGCCATCTCGCGCTTCACTGGGGGTGGGGGGGCCCATCCTTCCGACCCCATCCCCCACTCCTCTGCCAGCCCCTCTGCAGCATCTCCCTCCGTAGCTCTCTTCCTGCCCCTCCCCCCCGGCGCCCCACTCATCACGCGACACCCCACTTCCTTACCGCTCCCCATGCCGCCCCCGAGCTCAGGAGGGGGAGGGGGACCCACCAGGTGCCGCTGGGGAGCCGCCCGGGGGCGTCCCCCGTCCTGGCCGGGATGGTACAGAGGATGGAGCCCGGGGCGCCCTGGGGGCCGGGAGGGCACCCCCACCGCACGCACACCCCCGCGCTGCGCCTCCCACGTGGGCGCCGAGGAGCCACGGGAAGAAAGGCTGGTGCCCACCCTGCTGCCCGGCCGGCGCGCCCTGGGCGCTCCGGAGATGGCGCCTAGGGCTGGGCTCCAGCGGGCCGTCCGCACGCCCTGCAGCCTCCCGGGCCTGCGTCAGTGCGCTGTGCCCTCGCCCTCAGCCCCTTCTGCCCACGCCACTCCACCCTCCTGGCTGCGGGCTCCCGAGGATCCGGCCTCATCACGTCTGACAGCGGCTACTGGCCAGGCAGTCCTTCCCCTCGGAAGCACCGCCCCCCATGCCCCCTGCACACCCACCCTGGTCTGCCCTTCTCGGCCTGGGCTCCCCGCCAGACTTCACCCAGCTCCTTAGGCTCTAGAGATACGGTATCGAACTGCTGGGCCGCCTCCACCGCCCCCAGCCGCTCTATGCACGCTCACATCCTCTGTCCTTGGCCTTGGCTGGTGCTGTTCCCTCTCCGGGCACGCCCTTCCTTCTAGACGAAGGTCAGGGAGAGCCCCTTGCCCCTCCTGCGCGTCCCTGTCCGGCAGAACTGGACACACTGCTGCTGTCTGTCTGCTGGCCTCCGGCTCCCGGAGCAGACTTGGAAGAAGCAGCTTCAACCCCTTACACAGGGCACCACCCACAGTGGATACAGGGCCTAACTCAGGGTGACGCACGGGTGTGGGGTGAGCTGTGGGGGCAGCTGGCTTCTCCAGGGCCTTGGGCAGGCGTGTGGTGCTTCCCTGAGCCCGCCTGGATGAGGAGGAGGGGCAGACTTGGGGACGGGGTGGGGGATGCTTTTGCATGGCATTGTCACCTCCTGGGAGACCTGCAGCTCTGAGGAGATGGTCTTTATTTGATGCAACCCAGTGGAAGCTTAGGGATGGTTGCAGAGTTGTTGAGACGCATGCGCGTGGTCTCTAATGCTGAACATCTCCCCTCCGGTCCCAGGTAACGCCCACCTGGAGTCTTTCCACAGCGAAAAGCCCCTCCGAGGGTCAGAGCGTGACACAGGAGCACTTTGCCACTGTTTCCTTCGCAGACCACCCATGGCTCCACTGTCCCCAGGACCTCCCGGGTCCCTCACATCCTAGCCCTCCGGGCCCCTCCCCGCCACACTGTCAGCCTCGGGTGCTGCCGCTGTGGTCCCCGACACAGCTTCCCACTCGCTTTCCCTGCGTGCTGCTTTCACTCCCAGAAACGGTCCTCTCCCTGGCCTGTCCGGAGAACTCCTATTCGTGCGATAAGGCCCCGCTCTCATGTCCCTTCTTTGTGGTGTTCCCGGAGTCGGCCAGACAGCTTGTGTGCATACGTACACAGAATGGCATTTGTGTCGCGTTTCCGTAAGCTGGCCCCGCCCCTGAGAGCCTGGGGAGACCGAGGTCTGAGAGGTGGCCCTGCTTTGGTGAGGGCTCAGCCTTCCGGGGGAGGCAGCCCCACTGGCATCCAGGCTGCGGGCGGGTAGGAGACATGCAGAGGGAGAGAGCAGGTGCCGCCCTCAGCAGTGAGGGGGAGGGGGACGGAGGCCCCGCCCCCTTGGTGTAGACCTGGTTGGGGCTTGCGGAGCCCCGGGGGGCAGGAGGGACCACCGAGGAAGGTGGAAGCCAGCAGCCCACCCGTGCTGTGGCCGTTAACTTCCTGAGAACGGGACCCTGCCCCTTACTCAGCTGTGACTGGACAACGGCCTCCCTCCTGGGCGGTCTAACTACAACGGGGGTGCCCCCCTCGGGAAGATTGGGGGTGACTGCAGTGTGTCCTGGCTCTCGTCAGTCACTCCCCTTCCCTACGGTGCGTGAGTCAACCTGCGGGGCTCCTGAAGTTGGCCTCGCCTGTGTCTTGGTCCTTGTGGCTGTGTGATCCTAGGCAAGAAGACTAACTTCTCTGAGCTTCCATTTCCCGGACAAACGAGGGCTGGGCGGTGTGGGGATCAGAGGTGTGGTCTGTGGGCACCGGAAGCACTGGGATAAGTGGTTGTGATGGAGAGGGCGTGTGTGATCAATGATTACACGAGTCCCTTAGCTGTTCCACCTCAGATGCCCAGCCAGAGCCCCGCGTTGTCCTTCCTCAGCTCGCACCTGTGAGCTAAGTACTCAGGAGGGAGTGACAGGTGAGGGCGGCGGGTGCCACGCTGGGGGCGTGAGTTGTGCAGACTCGCGCGAGAAGGTGCTGAGCTGCGTGGAAGGACCCTGCGCTGAGTCCACATGGGAAAGCGGCTCGCTGGCCCCGGAGCAGCTCCTGTGCTCTCATCTGGACTCCTTCCCTGCTTAGTGGTTGGGATGCGGCCGTTCCAGTCATTCCCCCCCAGCTCCTACGTAACCCTAATGGGACGAATGAGTGGTTGTGAGCCGTGGCTACCGGCCAGGTGAGCTGCGCTGTGACCAGGGCTGGGTCCAAGGAGCTGCCCCGAGGACCCGCTCAGCCCCACGCACCTGTGCAATGACACCAAGGAGAAACCTAGGGACGCGCAACTGTGGAGGCTGCTCTGGGCCCTCCCCCTTCTCTCTCTCTGTCTGTCTGACAAAAACAATAAAAACGAAGTAAATCTTAAAAAAAGAACAGGGGGAAGGGCCTGCCTTGTGCAGCGCACAGGAGCTACAGTGCTGGTTCGTCAGGTGTTAGGTCGGTCTGTCCTCTCCATGTGGTTCACGATGTCTCGTCTGTCCTTTCCAAGTCCCAGGAGCATCCTCAGGGCTCGTCACGCTTCCTGAATCCCCCTGACGTGACCCCCGATGTAGTGTGGATGCAGGCCTGCTGCTCTCCCTCCTTCCAGGGTCCCGACGTGGCTGAAGGGCCAGGTTGCAGAAGGAAAGGAGGTTCTGTGAGCAGCTGCCCTGGGGCTGCCAAGCGCTGCCCACCATGGCAGTGCCGCCCCGTGTGAGCCGGGTCAGCGGAGCCCTGGCTGGGCCCGCCGGCTCTCACCCTTCTACCGTGGCTGCATGTTGAGTCAGGAGCCCCGAGCTGGCCCCTGGTCCCGGAGGGGACAGGACCCACCGCTGAGGGGACAGGCAGACCATGAGGGTCATGAGGAATGGGCAGTGGTCACGTGGCTTCTTTTAACCTTGGAATCTCTGTCTTCTCTCTTTTCCCACTTGATCCTGAGGCTGGGCCCTCCTCTCTGCTTGCTCAGACTCAGGGTTTTATTGAACGGGATCCTGATGGTCAGATGCCGAAGAGACATTCTTCTTGTTTCTCCCCCGCCCCTCTTTAAGAAATCGAGGTGTAAGTCACACACCCTCAGATGGACCTCTTCACAGGGTACAATTCAGCAGCGTTTCGTACATTCGCAGTGCTGTGCGGTGGTCCCCGCTGTCTAGTTCTTCTCATCGCCTTCAAAGAAAACTGCACCCTCTTTAAGCAGTTACCTCCACCCTGCACCCCTGACACCCACGCATCTGCCTCCTGTCTCTGGATTCCCTTAGTCTGGACCTTTTATTTAAATGCAGCCGTACCCTGTGTGGTCTTGGGAGTGGCTTCTTTCACTCAGCATCATGTCCTCAAGGTTCATCCATATTGTAGTGGGTGTTAGGACTTCGGTCCTTTTCATGGCTGCGTAATATTCCATTGTACGCATCGACTACGTTTTGTTTTTATTTGTCTGTGGATGGATCTTCGGGTTGTTCCCACCTTCCGGCTAGTGTGACTAGTGTTTGAAGCAGGACTTACTCAGTGTTCACACGTTCTTCCCGGGACCATGGCTGCCCGGGTTCTGTTCTTCTGGTGCATCTATTTCCCCTGCCACCTCGCACGCGCCCTCCGGTTCTGCCACCGATCGCACAGTCGTGGATGGGCCCTCCGGGCCCGGCTCTGTCCTGGGAGCTTTCGGCCTTCCGTGTTGTGATGTCTGGAGCGTGGTTTGTTGGCTTCTCAGGTTCCAACCAAGAGCGTGGGAACTCTGGAGGCCGGAGGGATGGCACGGGAACCAGCTGAGCGGCCCAGAGAGGTGGCTGGCGTGGCGCAGGGAGCCCGGCCTCCTTTCTCTTGGCCCCTGGAACGCGCGGGACCCGTCCTGCTCGGAGCGCTTGGGTTCGCTGCTTGCTTGTCTGACACTCATTTCCTGGCCTTGCCAGATCTGGCCGCTTCCCATTCTTCCATCTCCGCTTCCATTTCCCTCTGGGGCGGGGTCTTCCCTGCCCGCCTCCCCCTCTGTTCTTCTCCCCTTTGGCACTTCATTTTCTTCTGAAACCATCAGCATCTGAAATGGTTTCCTTCCTTGTATTCTCTCATCTCCCAGCACCAGCGATTGGCGTTGGTCGCTGCTCAATAAATAAGCCGCACCGTTGCTTGGTGTGCGATGTGGCTGAACCTCCCAACTCCATGTTGCCAGCTCTGTGCTCTAGAGCATGTTACTTAGTGCTTCTGAGTCTGCTTCTTTTGCCTAATGTGTTGAATGTTCAGCGTTCCCACCCCTGCAGGTTGGTGGGAAGGTCGGAATAACCCGTGTAGGCTGCCCACAGCCATGTCACGTGTGGTAGGTGTCAGCTGCTGCTGCCGTTGCCGGGAGGGGGCGAAGTGGTCAGAATGACGTCCTCCTCACTGGCTGGCTTGCTGTGAAGCTTGCTCCTGGAGCTGAGTGTCTAACAAGGTAGCTGCTCAGGGCTGTTGAGTGCGAAATTTTGAATTCAGGCTACTCGTCTGAATTGACATCGCCACGTGGGTGAAAAATGCACACTGGAGTTCGAAGACTTTGAATGAGAAAGAGCATAAAAGATCCCAGTAATAATTTTCACCTGGATCACAGGCTGAAATGATACTATTTTGGATCTATTAGGCTAAAACAAATGTATGTTTTTTAAAGATTTATTTTTATTTTTGTTGTTTTTGATAGAGAGACAGAGACAGAGACAGAGAGAAGGGGGAGGGCCCAGAACAGTCTCCATAGTTGCACATCATTGGTTTTTCCACATAGTTTCATCCCACAGGTGGGCGGGGCTGCACAGGGCAGGGACTGGGCCAGGGTCTTGCCCCGGTGGGAACTGAACTGGGGGAACTCCCCAGCCCAGCACATGGGTCCACACGGGCCGGGGCCGGGATTCGATCCTCGGTCCCCGGGGCTGCAAAGTGAGCGCTCAACCCGCTGAGCCATCCCGGCTTCCCCTACAAATGTATTTTTAAAATTGGTTCTGCGCATATTTTTTCTTTTCAACATGGCTACTAGAAAATGTGAGCTTGCCTGTGGGGCTCACCTGCTGTTTCTCTTGGGCAGAGCTGTGGTGGAGTGTACGCTCCGTGAGGGCAGGAACCAGGCGCAGAGGGGACAGTACGGTGGCTCTGCCTTCTGTGAACTGCGTGGCCCTAGGCTCGTTCGTTAAAGTAAGCAAGATGCCCATTCTGATGCCCAGCGAGGACAGTGCACGTTTGAGGACTTCCTGCGTGCCCTTAGAAGGAAGTAGGGCCCCATGAAGACCAGGTGTGGCAGGGTCTCTGCCCGTGGCAGCCGTCATTCTTGGGGGTGAGGAGGGGAGAGCCATATCTCCACAATCTAAGTCGCTGAGATTGAGATTATTCCTAAAGGCTGTACATAAGAAATGTGATGGACAATCATACTGGTGACGACAGCTGGGTCTTCTGGACCTTAAACATATAGCCAAATATTTCCCCAGCCAACTGAGTGTCTTTGGGAACAAAGACTTGCATTTTGGGGGCGTGCGGTCTAGTGACGAGCCATGAACAAGTCCAGAGAAGAAAGGGGGGGAATGTCCTTTTATAGAGAAAAGGGAGCCGTTGTGAACAGAGAGTCTCCTGGAGGAACCTGGGAGTTGGAAGTGTAGGGGCTTTTCGCGGACTGAGGGGTTGCAGGGCAGGGGGACAATCTTCCTGCTGGAGTAGAGTAGAACATCTTCCGGTTGGGGATGGAAACCAGCCTTCCTGTTTGGGGTTCATGCTGAATGGTCGGGTGTGAGGGCTCCCCCTACAGGTCATCCCAGCTTCCATTTCAATGAGGTTTCTGTTTATTCGTCTTCACAGTCTCTCTCTAGGAGCTATCAGGGCAGGCCTGTTGAGAAGAACACGGATCTAGCCCGGTGCACAGTAGGCTCTTTCTCATTGGCACCCAAGTTGATTATGTCGGGATGGTCCCGGAGCGTTGGGCCACTCCACTAAGTCACCTCCACTCAGTGGCGCCAGCAGTCCCTCTGCACACAATGACTGCCCCAGGATTTTGCTGCTTTCTGAAGAATCTGCAACCTCATGTGCGTGGTCCATGACCCCTGAATGTGGAGACCTCTCTGATCATCTTCCCCGAGTGGGTAGGACTGCCTCACCGCCATCTCTGTTCGGCTGAGGGCGGCAGGGCATGCAAGGGCACGCTCTTGTGTTGTGCATCTGCTCTGCTCCGGACCCCATGCCCCCTGCCTTCTGCCGGGCCTGGGAGGGAATCTGCACCGAGTCCCAGCTCCAGCCAGGACCCACGAGGGAGACGAGTCACTTCATCCCTGCGAACTCCGGCATCCTGGGCCACACCCCTGTCCAGGGCTGCATGGGTTCCACATGGAGAGATTCCTGGGGGTGGGGGTGGGGTGGGGGGATTGCTCCAGTCTTGCAGGAGTGAGCTGCATTTTCCACACCCACACCTACCTGCAGGTGCCTGCTGCAGCTGGCGACGCCCTACCCTGTCTTCACAGAGGCCCTGTTTCTTCTTACATTGCCTAATTTTCCCCTTTCTCCTAGGCTGCACCGCAGAATAGGCTTTGGGAGATACCCTCCTTTTGGAAGCCAGCTGGGCTGCTTCCGGGGCCAGGCACCTGGGTGAGCGAGCCCATTAAGCCTGGCACTAATTGGGTTTCTGTGGCGTCTGGGAGCTTTCTAGCATCCGGGCTGGACGAGGCTCCTTTTGCCAGCCAGGAAAAACCTTATTATGAACAAGGGCCTGCATCCCCTTGAATCACGCCCAATCTGTTTAAACCATCGGGCAAACGGCCGCTTGACTGGCATGATCTAACTCTCCTTGGGAGTGTGTGGGTGACCAAGGGTGAGCCCAGGTTAGGAGGGTCTGGGTGTTATGGACCCCCTGCGTTTTCTGTGGGGACGGCCAAAATGCAGGCAAGACTCTGCAGACCAAATATGCAAACAAGTCCTATTGCTGGACAGGACGTCAGAAACGGGGGTGCCCCAGCCAGCAGTTGGGGGGCGGGTGCTGGGGGCCCCAGGTCCCAGGTTGTGAATTTGGGATTTCACGGTTCGCACGCTCCTGGTTGTGGCTTCCCTCCACGTTTGTTGACGGATAGTAGGTACACTAGCCAGGTCTGGGAGTGCGTTAATCCCTCGCAGACAGGGATGCAGGCTAGCGAGTTAGGGCAGTGTCTTAGCTGTTCATTGTAGCCGGGACAGAAGGACCGCAGCTCGCGGGAGCCTCGTTAGCACTGGGGCCAGGTGTCCGGAGAGCAGCCACGACATTCGAAAAGACCATCTGTGGACCTTCCTTCTGAATTCCAGCCATCGCTTCCCACCTTGGTGTGAAGCACTGAGCTGTCACCACACTTTCAGCCACCACGTGTCGGGAAGGGGATCCCCAAAACCTTGTGAGTGGCCCCGTCCCTCCTACTTGTGGGAAGGTCAAGTTGTAGCCTGAAATTTTCCTGCTCAGGAAACTGGTAATGGACAGTTTCGTAGATAGTGTTGTATGGCTGTTGGATGAATAATCGATTTGCCCCCTTTTACTGGGACAAAAAAAAAAAAATCATGATGATTGATTAGAAAATGAGTCATTTAAGAAACTGAAAATTGGGGAAGCTGGGATGGCTCAGCGGGTTAAGCGCTCGCTTTGCAGCCCCGGAGCCCGAGGATCGAATCCTGGCCCCAACCCAGGCGGACCCACATGCTGAGCTGGGGTGTGTCCCCAGTTCAGTTCTTGCCGGGACCTATGTGGGAGGCTCCCGGCCCAGTTCCTGCCCTGCGCAGCCCTGTGCCCACCTGTGGAGTGAAACTATATGGAAAACTAATGCTGTCAACTGTGGAGACGGCTCTGGGCCCTCCCCTTCTCTCTGTCTCTCTCTGTGTGTCAAAAACAATAAAAATAAAACTTAAAAAACAAAAACAAAACGAAAATTGTTAGGTAATTTTGCCATCTGAATTAAAAAGAAATCTGCCTTTGCAGTTCTTGCTCTGATTTATATGTCAGACACAGTGCCTTATTCATGACATGCAACAGAAGACAGAGGAACCGAAAAGACACAAAATGTGTAAAAAACAGTAAAATGGCAGATGTGAACTCGGGAATAGCAATAATAACAAACAGGAAATGTGAGGGGTTAAATAATCCAAGCAAAAGGCAGATTGTTGTCCAAACACATTAGAAATAATCTAACCATATGCTGTCTACAGGGGACACCTTTAGATTCAAAGATACAAATGATTAAAAGTAAAAGAATGGACAGAGGTACCTCATACAAAAGCAACCACCAGCAGCTAGAGTGACTATCCTGATACCATACAAGATAGCCTTAAAAATATAGAGACATTTTATAGTGATAAATGGGTCAATCCATGAGGATTTTTTTTTTTTTTTACTTTGGAATTCAGTGCTTTTTATTTACAAAAAAAAAATAATAAAGGAAAAATCTGAAGCTGATTAGCTAGAGACACAGGGGTGAAGGCAGGGATGGGGGAGTGGGGAGGGTGGTCTTGGGGGGGGGCACTCTGGCTCTAAGGAAGCTGCAGGGTCCCAGCCTCTAGGGGCTTCCTGGGAGCCAGAGTAGCAAACAGTTTTTTCTTGTGGGAGAACTTTTAAGAGCTACTCCCTTAGCAACTTTCCCCTGTGCAAGGCAGTGCTATTAAGTACAGTCACCGTGCTGTACTCTATGTTCCCGGGACTTAGGTATTTTGTAACTGGAAGTTTGTCCCTTAATCCCACCCACCTCTGGCAACCGCCAGTCAGCTCTCTCTAGGAGCTTGTCATTATTTTTTTAATTGCACATATAAATGAGATCGTATGGTATTTATCTTGCTCTGACTTCTCTCACTTAGCATCATGCCCTCAAGGTCCATCCTTGTTGTTGCAAATGGCAAGATTTCATTCTTTTTGATGGCTGTATAATATTCCACGGTGTATGCTCGTACTGACCACGTTTTCTATATCAGTTCATCCACCAGTGGACTCTTGGGTTGCTTCCATGTCTTGGCTGTTGGTCTGCCTCCCTTGAACTTGCTAGGATGCCTCTCTTCCTCCCGTCTGTGCACATCTGTGCCCACTTCCTAGCATAGACTTCCATCTAGAGGCAGCCTCGGCTCGTCTCCTCGGGCACTTCCCTGACCCCTCCAGGCGCTGGCCACCCTGTGGGGCTCTCGTTTTTCATCGTCTCTCTTTCTTACTGGCCAGAGCTCAGGGATTCATGTCCGTGGTACGGCAGGCACCTGGATGTGAATGAATGAATGAAGCTTGTGCTCCTGCCTCTGTCTCTACTTAAATGCCATCCGCCTTCCTCTGAACCCTGCTCCTTCATCTGCATGTCCCCGTTTCCCCCCGGCCAGGGCCCACTTCAGATGCCCCTTCCCCCACGGCCCCTGCTCTCAGCTGTCACCCAGGTGTGCCCCCACCCAGCCCCCGTGTCCTGGCCAGTCTCTGTGACGCGACTAGAAGTCGACAAGGCTGTGGGGAAACCACCCATCCCGGACCAGCACGTTTAAGAACTCAGCAGGTGTCTGCACTTGCTACATCCACCGTCTTCTTTCCCCACCGGGCTGCTCGGAACCCGGTGGTGAGAAACCGGCCGCAGGCTCATCTCGGTACGCGCACCCCAGACCTGCAGTTACTGCTCCCCTTTGAGACCCTGGTCTCTCCCTCCTTGTCTCAGCCCCACGCCGTTCCCCACACCAGTCTCCCCAGTTCTGGAGTCACTTCCTTGGGAGAAGCCAGGACGGATGTGTGCTCTGGGGTGCCTCCCCCCAGCTCTGCACCCAGCGGGCACGCAGGGGGCGTCTGCCGAGCAGGTGCCCCAGGTACCGCTGCGCACGAATGTGGAAACCACAAAAGAAGTTGCTCTTTGCTTGAACGTCACCAGCGGTACCACTTGTTCTCAGTGGGGGTGATTTACGAGACTCATTTCGGCAGAGGGGGGTCAGAAACGATCTGACAGCTGCGGCCTTTTCTGGGACTTCTTCCGGGGCCCGTGCACCTCAAGAGAGAGCCAGCGAGCAGCCGCTGGAAGCGTGAAGGCCTGGTATCTACTGAGGCAGGTCCTGGGCAAGTCCTTACCCCACTTGCAGCTGAAATCCTGTCCCTCTGAACTGAGGGCAGTAATACGTGTCTCTCCAGGGCCCTGTGAGCACCAAGAGTATGTGTGTGAAGACATGCTGGCTTCTGCACACCTACCCCCAGGTGTGCAGAATGGCTGCAGCTTGGTTAGTTGCCTCCAAGTGTCGTTCCTCAGGTGAGGCCGTGCGTGGGCCCCTCCCGGAACTCTGCCCTCAGGGCCTGGCTTACTATCTGGCACCTGGGAGCAGATAAGAACATGGACTCTGGACCCAGACTGTCTGGGCACAACCTGCCACCCCAACTTGCTAGCGGGGTCACCATGACCTGGTCATCGTGTCCCATCACCCCTGGACCAAGGTACGCCACCCCTTCCCCCTGGGACACTGCAATGGGGTCTGGGTAGTGCCCACAGTGTAGGGCTGAATAGCGGGTGGCGTGGGCACTCTGGAACGGTTTCCAGCACAGAGTGACAGAGGTGGGAGCCGGGACTGTCGTCCTGACGGAACTGGACTGCGTTCCTGGTGGCGCGTAGGTGCGGCCACCGGGCTTTATTTTTCTGGCTGCACAGGTGTGGGTTCCCAGCACTCCTCCCCATCCCAGAGTTTCCTGTGCAGCCTCTGGGAAGATTTTACAGAGAAAGACGGAGGAAAAAGCAAAGTTCACATGCACAGAGTGTACTAAAGGACGTTCCGTATGTTCCGGTGGATGTCGGATTTAAAAACCTGATTCCTCTATCTGATGAGGCTTTTGCGATGTGGGTTCTGACTATGAGCAGCAGTTTTATCAGGTGTTCGTTTTGAGTGTGTTTGGTGGGAACGGGAAGTAAGTGGTTTTCTGATGACGTTGGACGCTTTACACGGTGTTTGATGGAAGTGTGGGGGCGAATCCAGTGGCATTTAACTTGCTGTCAGTCTGCTTGTTCTTGGAGGTGGTGGCACCATGTGCAGGAAGATGCCTGGCTGTCCGTTCCTAAAAATGTCCTCGGGGGCCTCCCAATAGCATGCCAGGCGAGGTCCCGAGGACAGGAAACCAAACGGACACAATTCTTTGGGCAGCTGGGATGTGGCTTTAGAGTCACGCAGACCTGGGTTCAAGTCCAGCCTCTGCCACTTACAAGCTGTGAACGTTGGGCAGTGACTTCACCTCTTGGAGCCTCAGTTTCCTTGTCTGTCAAATGGAATAATATTGTGACCTGCTTTACAAGGAAGGTTGAGGGTGGATCGAGGTGGGTACGCCCAGCACAGTGCCGGGCATAGACGGGTGTTAGCAATGGCAGGTCTTGGTGTAGCTGCGGCTTTCAGGGCCTGGGGGCAGAAGCGATGTCCTGCCAGACCCATGCAGCCTGGCTCACCGCTGCCCCCGGGCCACTTTCTGTCCCTTGGTCTACACCTAGTGGCGTGGGCAAGGTCACCTTTAACACGTGAAGCGCCCCGGCTATTCTGTCCTGCTGACCGCTTGGCCCGTTATATCCGATGTCACCGAAATGCTGGCGACCCGAGATCTGTTCAGGTTGCGGTAAGGCTGAATGTTTATATATAGGATATATTTACTGTGTGAGTATTTATTACTTACTGCAATGTGTACAATGTATTATTTTAGAAATGCTTTATATTCAGTCAGTGGTCTGCGATGCTTGTTCCAGTGCAGAAAAAGATGTTTCTTTACCCGTGAACGTGAAAATGTCCCCTAGACGGGGAGAAATTACAGCGAAGGAAAACAAAAAAGGAACAACCATTTTAACATGGAAAGACAAGCGGGACATCTTACTTATTTACAATTTATCAATAGAATGTAACTTTTTAAATGTTGTCTCGTCAGTTAACGTACAATACCACGGCCGGCACGAAAAGCATACCGTCGGTCACCGGTGGCGGACGCGGTCCGAACGGGAAGTTCAGTGTCGGTCACCTGGGCCGGACGTGGCGCTTAACGTGTTAGCCGGGGCCGTGCCTGCATCTGGGGCGAGAGCTTTGGTCTCCGTGGGCTGTGGCTCTGCAGCATTGTCCCAGCGATGGCCCGCAGAGGGCTTCCGGGAGGCGAAGGGGGCCGGTGGTGGATGGGGCAGGGCTTCCCGGCCAGGCCAGCCGGTGCCCCTGCGGCCCCCGACCCGTGCCTTGCTCGGCCTCCGGTCCTGCTCCGTCCAGGCTGTCTCTCAAGTGTCGTGGGCAGGTGCTGCATGTTCCTCTCCAGGATTCTCAACGGCGATGCAAGAGGCAGGAGGAGAGCAAGGCCCTGGCAGTGACAGTCACCTCACGGTCAGAGCTGGCGCGTCGTGGGCACTCGGGATGCGAGTCTGACCCTCTCTGCACCCACAGCGCTTTCCAGGCGGGCTCAGTGCAGGTCACGCAGGGGGGGGGGGCGGTGGGTCCTGCACGCGGCCTGCTGCGCGGCTTCCGTGAGAAAAGCGAACTGTGCTTGCAAAGCATCTACTCTTCATTGTTTGCCGCCGACTACATGGGCTCATTTTATGCTGAGCCGGCGTGGCGACCTGGCCTTCTTTTTACACACGGAAGCTCACCCTGAAGCTTTCCCCACTGCGGGTTCCCTCATTGTCGTTTCCGTCTCTGGGGGAGAAGCTGGCACAGGAAGCGGGTGGGAGACGTGGCCAAGGAGGCAAAGCGGAGACAGGAAGCGGAAGAGGATGAGTCAGGCTCCACCGAACAGGTCAGTGGCAGGAAGTGAGGCAGGGTGCACCGGAAGTGAAAGGGGGCAGGTCAGAGGGCAATAGGCCTCCCTTCTTCTCTGTACAAACTCGCCTTCAGAGTGGGGAGGCTTGGCAGGGGAGTCGGAGGAGGGGGGACGGGCGTGTGAGAGGCCTGGAGGAAGCACAGAGCCAGGGCCCCTGAGGACACGGTGGCTCTGAGGTGGGAAGTGGCATTAGAGGGGAGCGCAGGGGGTCACACTGGTGTTGAGGGCGTACGGCCGTCATGGCATGGCTGTTCTCTGGGGCAGTCCGTAGAAGGGGCTGTTTTGCCTTAGACCCTGCAGTGGTCCCCATACTCCACTCCATCTGTGCCCGATGACCTCGGCTCAGGTGACACGACCTGAGTAGGTCCCACAGGCATGAAGGGATGAAGCCAGGATTCCACTCTGGGTCTGACTGCCACTGAAGTCCGGGCTTTCTGGGGAGGCCCGTGCCTCAGGGGGCAGGATCCTTGGCAGTCCTGGAGGGCTTCCTGGAGCAGGTGGTGGTGCAGCGTATAGACCTTTACTAGGTTACATGCGAAACTAGGGTAC
>PVKE010033331.1:0-17993 GCA_004027555.1 Craseonycteris thonglongyai
AGAAGAACATGATGAGGATTTTGAAGGATTTTAAGCTCACAATGCTCCTCTGCCTAGAAAAACCTCTTATCATCCCAGTCAGTCACAAACAAGCGTTTTCTGCAAGTTCTTCATGTAATTTTCTTTCCAGATGATGCCATCATTGTTAATGTTCTCTTTTGGATTTCTTGTTTCTCGGTCAAGTTCATGGCATTGCCATATGTGAAGAGACCTTCCATTTATTGTATCAATGTACGGTATATTACGGTATGTTCGAAAAATGTCATTCATTAAAAATTTAATTAAAAAAAGAACTGGTGTTGCCTCGGAAGTGGAGGGTAGTCTTATACAGCGAATATAGGCCTAAACCTATGTTTTAACTGTAAAATTAGGGGGTCGTCTTATACGCCCGGTCGTCTTATACGCCAGAAAATACGGTACGCAAAGACCCTAGGACACACTGGCAAAGACCTTCACTCTGACATAAGTTAATTTAAATAAGGCCCATCAATCAATCATAAAATCCTTACGTGATCTATCACTTCTAATCTATGGTGGCATTGAGAAGACTTTATCAAATACCTTTCTGACATCCAAATAAAACCCAGCTCCAACATTTTCTTGGGATGTCTTTCAGTGACAACAATAAAAAAGGGAGTTGCATTTGTTCTTGTTATACCCAGAAAAGCTCCTAAAGGTTAGTCCTTCCTTTTAAACCCATTCACACACAATTATTTAACAAAAGCAAGCTGGAATTCAGGTTAGAATGAATTTGAAGTTCAGTCGTTCTCCGTTGCCAGAAGCTACCTATCCTTGCACCTTTTCTGAGTCCGTCTTCCTGTACCCTCACCATCTTTTATTACTCTTAAAAAAACATACACAATTATTCCAAAATACTCTGAGACTGCAACTCATCAAATCCTGAACCTGACCCTAAAGGGTGTTAACTCCTAACCTACCATGGGCTTCGATTACCTGTCATTTCTGTCTATTCCCTTTTCTGTTGAAGGTAATTCTGCTTACAAAACAGAAAAGCAGACAGAAGCTAAAGGGTCTGGGGCTTAAGTGCGTTCTCTCTCATGTTCATATTGTACATCTAGTCACTACTGACCTTCAGACCCACATTAGGCTTCTCAA
This sequence comes from Craseonycteris thonglongyai, assembly GCA_004027555.1. Classification (NCBI taxonomy): domain Eukaryota; kingdom Metazoa; phylum Chordata; class Mammalia; order Chiroptera; family Craseonycteridae; genus Craseonycteris; species Craseonycteris thonglongyai. The sequence goes on from PVKE010033331.1 coordinate 1,117, forward strand.
GATGTGTTTAACATGTCCTTCACTGTTCACACATGTTAAGTTCATTTCTGCTTCACCCTTCCTGACACAATGTGTTTTTTAGTACCTATCACTTTTTCATTCCTCATTGGCTGAAAGCTTTTTTCCCCACCTTTCATTTAAGCCCTTGAACTCAGAGAGTAACTAAGCAGCTACTCTGTTTTGTGTAAATTCTTTTCTCTTTTCTCTCTCATTAGAATCAGTAGCAACTGTAGATTTTTCTTTTACTGATTCAGGTCTCCTCCCAGAGTCTGTATATGTAAGCAAGCCCACCTTTACTCTAAGATTTCTCTAAATCACTTTCCTAAAGATAATCATATACTCGTATTACTTACTGGGCACAGAATTTTCTTCCTGAACGTTTTACAAATTCTTAGAAGCTACAATCGCTTCTACGTTACCAACGAACACTTCCTTATTAGTGTGAATTAACCCTGAAAGACAATTCCCTTCATTGTTCCCACAACCTCCTAAAATATATACTTACCCGTAAGATTACACAATGGATTTATTTATATTGAATAAGCTGTGTGGTCAGGCTTACATTCTTGGTGAAAGAAGATGGTTACAAATGATAGCAACATCTCATAGTCTCAAAGGTGTCAAAATAACTTACTGCAGTGGGGAAAAGTCTCTTCAGTAAATGGTGCTGGAATAACTAGGTATTTCCATGAGGAAAAAGAATAAGGCTTGGCCCTTACCTCATTAATTTGAAGTAAGTCATACATCTATTTGCATGAGTAAAAACTATGGAACTCCTGAAAGAAAATATTGTTGACATTGGGTTAGGCAAAGATGCCTTCTAATTAAATAAGCACAAACTATAGAATAAATATTGACAACATAGATCTCATAAAAATTAAAATAGATCTCATCAGGTACTAGACTAACTGGGGTGATTAATTCACAAGTTATATAAATGTCTAATCACTGTGCTATACACTTGAAACTAATATATTGTATGTAAACTATAACTGAAAAATTTATTAAAAAATAAAATTGATCTTATCAAATTTTAAGACTTCTTGCTCTTCAAGAGGTATATTTAAGAAAACAAAATGCAAGCCAGACTAGGGGAAAAATTTATAAAACACACCTGTCATTGAGCTTGTACCTAGAATATATAAAAAAAATTTTTTTATTATTGTTTTTGACAGAGAGAGAGAGATACAGAGACAGAGACAGAGAGAAGGGGGAGGGCCCAGAACAGTCTCCACAGTTGCACATCATTGGTTCTTCCACACAGTTTGATTCCACAGGTGGGCGCAGGGCTGCACAGGGCAGGAACTGGGCCAGGGTCTCTCCCCAGCGAGAACCAAACTGGGGGCACTCCCCAATTCAGCATATGGGTCCACACGAGCCAGGGCCGGGGTTTGATCCTCGGTCCCCGAGGCTGCAAAGTGAGCGCTCAACACACTGAGCCATCCTGGCTTCCCCAAGAATTCTTTTAACTAAGTAAGACAAATATCACATTTTTTAATGGCAAAAAAGTTCTGAAGAGACACTCAAATATCTTCATAAAGAAAAAGTACGACTAGCCAACAAATAGAAAAGATGCTCAGTGAACCAGTCATCAGAGAAACGCAAATTACACGGCACTGAAGTGTGACTACAGCTACAGTTACAAAGACAAGGCCGGGGAACATCTGGAACTCTCAGACAGGGCGAGTGAGAACACCAATAAGTGGGCAGCCACATTAAAAAAGAGTGTAAGTGTCTTACAAAGTTAAACATGAACTTCATCAGATGGCCCAGTAATCCAACTCCCAACTATCTACCCAAAATAAAAACACACATTCACAGAGAATTGTATGTGAATGCTCATGCAAGCATTATTCATAATAGCTAAAGACGAGAAACAACCCAAATGTCCCTAACTTGATGACTGGGGAAACCAACTGATTAATTCCTACTCTGAATACTACTCAACAATACAAAGGAACAAATTAGTAAAATGTGCAACAGCACAAATAAAAGAAGTCCAACATATCATGTACGAATCCATTTAGATGAAATTCCAGAGGATAAAATGACAGTGACAGAAAGCAGATTAATGGCTGTCTGAGGTTGGTGGCCAGGGCAGAGAGGCACAAGACAGCAAGACGTCTCAGGATTCTTGTTAGAACTTGCCTGTATCAGGATGTGGAGATGTTGATGCAATATAACTATCAAAATCCATTGAGCTCTGTGCTTCAAATGCATGAATCGCAATGAATGCAATAGTTCAATAAATCTGAAGAGAAAAAGACTTCATCATCTCACATTTTTAACAATCATTAATCACTATGAATTTTATTTTTATCACAACAAAACTTGCTGTTTTGGGGGGGGGAACTCCAAATTAATGCCCCAACCGGACACTTGTAGGCTATTGGGAAAATCAAATCCCTAAGTCTATGTGAACAGTATGGAAAACAATCACCAACAAGCTGAGAGAGCCCCTAAGGGCTCTCTAATACACCGACTGTGTGGCGTGTACTTTGGAAGCTATTTGCTTCCTTCACGATTCTAAGCAACAGTCCATAAAGTCACCTCTAGATAAAAGGGGTTATTATTAATGTAATAATAGCAATGACAGCACCTAACAGTAACCACACAGATCACGAATAGCTGCTGATCCCGCCTTTGCCGTTTCAGGCAGTCTCCAACCACACAGGCCTTCCTTCAGCTGTAAGAGAACTCTGTGTGGGGGCCACACGGCCATCCACACTTATTCCCTCCGGTTGCAGCTCTCCTTTCCACTGAACCCCTCTTCCCGCCTCGGCCTCGGAGCTACTTCCTCAGCGAGATCTTCCTCCAGATGCTCTGCTTCACAGAAAACACCACAGTTAATCACAACCCTAATGACATACCATCATTTTGGAGATGAGAAAACTGAGCCGTAGAGAGGTTAACATTGGCCCAAGATCACACAGCCAGGAAGTGGCCTCTCTGTCTAGGGGTCTCATGCACACAACTGTGTGTTACCGTCTATATGCCGTGTAGGAAAACTCACTGAACTTCCACAGTGGCGTCCTCAGGTCTATTAACCCAGACTTAAGTCATTGGTCAGGTCCTATCTCAAACGCTAAAGGCTGTTCAAATTATTTCCCTGGAATTTTGTTTAATCAAACATCCTTTGAAATACTTGTGCCAACTCACTTGTTAGGCAGGAATTCTAACTCGCCCTGATGGTAGATAGCTCCTGGGATGGGCTTCACTGGGTATAACTAAATTTATAGCACAGGCCTAGACAACAGATGCATGTTTGCACTACAGTAGACAGCACTTACACATTAAGCGTGTTGTCTCACTACTCTTGCACACTCCTAATTCTCACTATGCTGTACTTCCTGCCAAGACTACACCACCAAAAGTCAAAGCCGGGACTCTGCCTCTAGGCGTGGCATATACACACCAATTAAGGAAAAAACAAAGGTTATATTCAGCAATCTGAGACTCACTACAATAATTCTATTCATCCAGGGGAAAAATTAAAACCAGAAAATAAAAAGCAGAATGAAAGAGCTTTTGAATGACAGTGAACTTCAACAAGTGAGTCAGGACAGTGAGTCATTCTCAAGGGTATACTTCAAAAATGTGAACAGATACTACCGTAACTCCTAAGATGCTAATTATAATCTTTGTCAAAACAAGGAAATAATGCTGCCTTATGTTGAATTTCTGTTTTCAATAGGGTCACAGCTTTGCCACATACATGAGAAACGCAAATGGTTTTCAGACCAATCCCTGAAATACTGTCTAGGGAAAGGGGCAGCCACAGACTGTATAAAGACACAGCTACAACCACAGGTTTCGCCAAGCTCTGTCATAGCCTGTCGGGTGGGGAGAGGTAAGGAAATCCTTCTAGGTTGGTGTGATGCAGTTCACGTTACGCAGAGACTTCACACACATCACAGGGAAGCATGCCAGTTAAACACATTCATAGCTTTAAGTAATGAAACATTTATTTTCCTGCAAGAAGCCCCTTCCTAATTTGCCTGTTTCTACCAGTAACATCGCCGTGCTAGACCTCAAGTTCAAAGGCTTAGTGTCATTTTTAACATTTTCTTTTTTTTTCACCCCTCTACTACATGTAACTTCTAATTTCTGAATATCTTTTTAATTGTCCCTTGCTTTGTTTCATTTCCCCCACTACATCCGTCTACAACCACATTTTACCATGGAATTACATTCGTGGAATGGAAAAAAAAAAATGTTTCCAGATAGCGTACAGTGATTCCCAAGTATGGTCTGCTAGGATCACTCCGTAGGTATGTCATAAATAACTTGCCAATCATAAGTACTAACAACAATTGAATTAAGTCTTTCTCTATAGTAACATCCCTCTCTCATTGACTTGGATTTCCCTATTTCCTTGTGTGGGAATTAAAGTGATGGCATTTGGGTAAGTAGAGCAGATATAATAGATAACCTGCCCATGAAACTAGTCACTGAGGCACATGTCACTTATATGTGTCACAACTATGTAAAAGGCTAAAAACTGCTGACCCTCAATATGTTAATGTGAATGTATATTTTTGTCAATTTGCTGAACACTCACGCTGTTAATCAGCATCAGATATGCCTGATATTGATTAACTTAAAATGGCAAGGCTGAAAGAAGAGAAGATACTGATCTCTCTTGTGATGTCTAGGAAACAACCTAGGTCTAAGTCATCCGGTTTTGACACAAGGACTCAAGAGTCTACAGGATCCCTGGCTCTTCTTCAATCTCTCTTCTCTAGATCTAGCCTCCTTAAGGCTCCCATCCTCAAAGTCACTTCATGGTCCAAGGATGGTGGCTGGATCTCCAGCCATCACATCTGTATTACAACAGCAAGAACGAAGGAACATGTGTGGCAAGAGTGGGGAGGGATGGATGGACAGGAGGAAAAGATGCCAACATGGCCTGGCACAGAGACAAACTGCCAAGAGGCAGAAAACTCAATAGTTCCCATAGCCTGCCAGGCTGAGCAAGACAAACACTGGCATTCACGGCACCTAAGACAGCCAGGGCCTGAGGACCAATGATACCCAGAGAAAGGAGGCAAAAAGAAGGCTCTCCAGAATCTCAGCTGCTTAATTCCACTACGCATTTGGCTCTCAATTTCAGGGGTGCCACCAAATGAGGACCTAGATTTATTTTACATTCTGGGCATAAAAGAAAAAAAAGAAAACACTAATCACTTCCTTTTGGGTCATAACTAAAGGATTTTAAAAGAACTCTAGAGCAACTCAATGTCCTCAAAAGAATTTTAACGGATCAACAAAAGCTAACGCATACAATTCATTATCAATTAGGGCTATCATTAATTTTACATCAGATTAATTTTGCTGCATGTTTTGTTTTCTTTCTATACTAGACTTCTGAATGAAAGCTGTTTTCATGATTACTTAGCTCAGTTACTCACTGACAACTTCATTCAACATGTTTGAGAGAAACTTCAACCCATCTGCTTGATCAAAACTAGAAAACTTCTTAGCAATAGGAAGGATTAGGGGATAGTCACAGAAAGGGACATATGGAGCCCAGTACTACAAAGCCAATATATGTCATCCGGTACTTAACAAGAGCCATTAAAATGTGTAAGCCATTTTTAGTACCTCTTTATAATACAACCATAGCAACTATAGATGGATGGCAAAGTCTACACATTTCTCTAAATATATTATACTTGGCACATGAATTTAGAGTGAATAATATTCTAATTTGATTAAGACTTGCAATTTTAGCAGCAAATTTTTAACTGGATTATCTCCAGTGTTAAACTGGAATTGTGGGGCTGAAAGTCTAACTAAAGTGTGTTTTAGAGAGAAGAGAGGAGGAGAAACTGAAGACAGTGAGAATGGACAACAGCTTGGAGGAGTGTTACTGCAGAGGAAACAGGGAAGTGAATAGGGGCCAGCAAGGTGAGCAGATCAAAGGAGTACTTTTTCATCTGATGAGAGGAGTAACAGGAGGGTATAATGATGGGAGGGATCCATTAGGGGAGAAAAACGATGACGCAAGAGGAAGAGCAGAGAGCTGAGTGAGCAATGTTTCTAAGAGGAAGAGAGGACAGAGAACTCAGTGCCCAGGGAGAAGCAGAGTTCATGTACGGCAGGAACAGGCAGCGCACACGGGTTCAGCTGACGGGATGCAGGTAACCAGCCGTGTTAGCTGGCACGGAAGCAATTAGCTTCAAGCTTGTCAGCAAAGGAGGAAACCAGACAGTCAACTGACAACTGGATATGGGGAAGAGATGTTGAGGGTTGGAGAAAAAGGGAAACAGGGCTGTCACTCCCACGACTGAAGTAGGACGATGTAGCATGACTGCCAGGCAGCACCTCCAAGTTCACGGTCAAGAATTTCAAGTACAACGAGTCAGAAGGTTGTGGTGTATTCTCCAGCCACACCTAGCAGCACAGGTACAAACAAGTTAGCAAGAGTGGGAAGCGTCAGGTCAGTTCACCTACCAAAAGCTCTGAAGCCTTGGCCTCCACCCCACCCCACCCCACCCCACCCCGGCTCACACGAAATTCCACTTGGACAAGCACGGCACTCATGCCCACTCACAGCACACGGTGCCTTTCCTGCCGGCGCTCCCGTGGGTTCTCTCTCTGTCTTGCCTCTGTCTTATACAAGTTCTCCCGTGAGTGACTACCCACTTCCAAAACGAAGAAGCCTGTATCTATGCCCCCCCCCACCCGCTCCACCCTGGGGCTCTCAACAGCTGTGCCTGGGTATCTGGAGGACAAACCCCAATGTGCCTGACACAACCCGTAACAGTCTGCTCCCAGTCTGAGGGTGTGGAATTCCAAACACAAGTTCTGGCCCTCCCCACACACGGACCCTGTACTTGTTCCCCAAACACCCCCAGCTCTACGACAACTTCACACCTCTACAGATCACCACACCCAGGTCACCTCATTGACTGTGTGAACTATATCCAGGTAGTCCTCATCAAACTGAAAGTTATATCACACTGAAGTTACACAGAAATACCTTTGGAATTCAAACAGACCCACCCCCAAACCCCTCTGCAGCAAACACAGAGCAACCGTGGTGAATTTTTTCTGAAGTGTTTTGACAATGCTTAAATTCAAAGTGTAATGTTTACAATTAACCGTAGCTTATTTTGCTTAATATTAGTACATGTTTTATAATGCCTAGATAATACATTCATATAAACTACTTTTATTTAAAAAAGAAAAAATACCCTACTTCTTAATAAAAGCAATATAAGCCAGCAAGTCAAGCTTGGTTATATACTTTTATAATCATCACAGCATAATTTTCTAAATGTTGGAAATAAGAGACTGCCAAATTCCCTAAGCTAAAGGTCTACCTGTATTATAATAAAGCTGTGAAGATAAGTTCCCCTAAGAAAACAGGTGTGTGTGTGTGTGTGTGTGTGTGTGTGTGTGTGTGAGTGTGTGCGCGCGCAAATGCGCGCGCCCAGGGTACTGTGTAGGCCGTATATGAAGGCTGTCCAGCGATGTAACATGAAAAATAGAGGCATTTATGGCTGTATTTTTTCCAGACAGCCCTTGTATCCAGTATAATATAAAAACTAGCTTTTCAGGGAGTTTAAGATTATAAATGTGTAAATGCTTTTAAAATAAAGACTGTATTTACTGACCCAAATAATTTCTACTTCTTACCTTGAAGACACATGAATAGGAAAATTGGAATTTCAAGAATATTATAAAAATAAGTCATTTCTTGAGTATAATAAAACAACAACTTTAAGATCATTTTCCAAACCACTCAGTAATTGCACATGCAAAGTATAAGCACAGTGCCTCCCTCACACCTTAGCAACAAGACTCTACAGCTTAGAGAGTCAGACTCACTTTTCACTGTGGGGGAGTACAAGTCTCATTTTGACCTTGATCATTACAATTTACCATTTCTGGGGCGCCAAACATGCATATCATCTAAGTAACATTACACTATTAATAGAATATGATAGGGAAAAACAATGTCTTAAGCCCAAACCTACTTTGCTTTCTTAAACAATCACGAAGTACAACCTAAAGCTCAATCAACATCTTACAAACACAAATTGTTATAAACTGATTCTGGAGATGATTGCTTTCGACTGTGCGGGGCGGGAAGCCCACCTCATTGCAAGGATGTCAGTCCTGACTGTAAACACCAGCCCTCCCGCAAAGGTCAGCAATCCGATCCTGACCTCACACAGCCTCTGTTCCCTTCTTTGTAAAGCCGATACCATCACAGCACACGAGGTTGTTTCAAGGATTTAGGAACAAGTCTACAAAGTGAGTAATATCTGTACGTGGAAAAAAAGACTGGAATGACAGACAATAAAGCATCAACAGAGAGCTTTTCTGAACAACAAATTCACTAAGGTTGTTTTTTTAAATCTTCCCCTTGTGCGTTCTGTGTTGTATAAGTTTTCTGCACAAGGAGTAGTAATTCTGTAAAAAATAAAATGAAAAAAACAGGAAGTCTGGTTCTGTTCAAAAAAAAAGCACAATACCTTCTGCAAATCTCAAATTTCACATTATCTTCTACAATAACTGTCACTATTTCAGTACTCGTTGTGTGCCAGATCCATTACAGAAACTACCTCCACTTAATGTCACAGTGATCGCTGAATGCGTCATCTAGGCAGTCACAAAATATGTGCTAATATGAAGCAAAATCAGCTTCTAAATATGAGAAAACTGAGGATCAGAAAGGTCACTAAGCTAGTATCCAACACCAGGATTCAACCCCAACCTGATAAGCTTTAGACACTACATTACACAGGGTTAATTATTAAATTGTCGAAAAAGGCAAGAATCACTGCACCATTAAGAACCAGAAAGAAAACGCAAATATTTGAAGGTTCAGAGGCTTTTTTCTTATGTAATCCACCCAAAAACAGCCTCTTCCCTTTCTTTTCTACAGTCATAAGTTTCTCTTAAACAAGGAAGCCACACTGTTGGGTTCTTTTGGAAAGATTCCTAGGTTTAGCAAACTTTACACATCAAGCCATCCCAAATAACTAAACAGCAGCTGAGACACAAAAGCAAACAAAGAAGAAGGAAAAAAAAAATGGCGTCTAACTGTAAAAATAGATGTTTAAACAACAATAAAGTTTGGATACTTCATCGATAAAATCTCTCAGAACTTTCATTCAGACCTAATTTACCCTGTTCTTATTCAGAACCAATTTCAGACACAATTTAGAACCCAGGTTCATGGCTGCTTCATTCCCAAGTCAAAGAAGATTAATATACAAGCAATACAGACGTGTGAATCTGTAATTATTTCAGTTTTAGTGCATGTGCTGCCAAAGCAAGCATGGTAAATGATTTCAAAGTAAAAAAAAAAAAGCACTTGGTCCTATTTTTGAAAGTCCCATAATCAATATTCCCTTCTCACTTTTCAACTTTCTCCCAGCAGTTTGAGCAAACTTTTTCCTTCCTTTCTACTCCCCTCTAGTCAAGGCTCCACATGATAATCAGAACACGTGACAAAGTCACTGCTTCTGCCACCCAATCTTGCACACAGACAACTCCCAGACACTAGAATCCACCCCACAGGAGGTAAGGATTCAAGTGTAACCATTTCAGAAGTTTGTCGTTGACATTTTGGACTGTTCATGCAACCAACAGATAAGGGCTTTCTCACAAGTACTTAAAATGTAAAGGAATATTAAAATGTTCTTCAGTAGTGATTTGGATTCGCCTGAGTCAGATTTCCCAGGTACAGCACCTACATTGTGTGGATGTTTTCTGTAACGACAGTGATGGAACTGGCAGGTTGTTCAGGTAACAGTCATTAAAAGCACTCCAGGACTAGCAGAGACTAACCTTTATTAGTCACTGCTCCGGCGTTCCCAGAAGGGAGAGGAGTAACACTCCAGTAGCCTATTTTAAAAGGGAAGCACGTCATATGAAATGAAGACACCGCATTGCTTTTAAATTATATTTAAGTTATATCAAGATAGCACAAACATTTCATTCAAAGTAGCACTCTCAGTAATATAACTCATGCAAACCTAGTTGTTCTCTAGAGAATGTTTATAGTATCGACTGGGTAGTCTGTTTCAGTAATAAAATAATACAGTGTAAAAACTGAATCCCCTCATTAATTAGGTAACTGATTAAATAGAACAATTATCTGTAATCCATATGTGCACTCATCACTTTGATGAGAAACAAATACCAGGCAAGCTCATCAAACCCTGTGTTCTTCAGAATTAACTTACCTGAAAAATGAGTGAATTGTGGTCCTTACCCTCAAGAAGCTCATGGGTTAATATTCAGCACATTAAAAAGGAACAGCAAGTATATATATTTAAGGGTAATAAGCAGAGACCTGCGCAAAGGCCTGCTCTATAACAGAACATGGCATCCCGGTCACACCAGTTCCCAGCTGGGTTCACCTCTGAAAAACCTAAGAAAGCAACACCGAATCGTGAATCAATGTCTGGAGAGGATGTCTGAGTACCTCTCATCACCCTGCAGGACCACATGTAGATCTGATCCACATCACTCATTTCACAGTATCCACTCTTTTCTCCATCAACATAACAACGAGGGAACTTGTACAACATACATTTGTGACAGCACATGTTGTCTAGAATGTAGCCATCCATAGATAATTACAGCTTTTGTCACTGACATTGTTATATATTAAGCTACTTGTAATAACAAATGTGGGTTCTGCGTGGTCTTAGTACACCACAGGCATACACTATTCTATGGCAGAAATTTACATTAAAGAGTTTACACTTTTTTCCTCATACAGAGATAAGCCTTTTTAAAGTAAAAAATGGCCTAAATAGCATTATTATAGAAACACAAAAATTAAGTTTGGCTTGTTACATTGGACGGTATTTTTTCCTTTGAGTTGACTTTTTTTCCCTTTGCTATATTCATGCGATAAAACATTTGAGCACAATCCAGAAAAATATAGAAAGAAGCAACAAACAGCAAAGCAAAGAACATGGGAGATCATTTAAACGAGTCAGCCACGATCATCTATCAGCACCCCTGAAGAACGTGTCCTGCAGAAAACCACCAAGCACGCCCCCACACAGGGCTCTGCATACCACGTGCTATGGGGCCGTGACCTACAGCGACAAGAAAGGCCCTCCAGACCTTCCCACCGAGACCAGACGGACAAGAAGAGTCGCCTGGAGAGCATTTCTGATGCGGACATCACAGGCGGGGGCGGGTTCTGAACGCCCTCTACTCCAGAGACTGCTCGAACAGATGTGTTTCAATATTAACGGAAATGCTGACTGCACTTCTGAAACAAGAATCTCTTATTCAACAAGCATGCCCTGGGCATTTAGTAAATGCACAGACAGAACATGACACATTCTGGGAGATTTTAAATACCATTTGAAGAAATGAAACTATCACCACTGAATCTGTTTAACAGCAAAGGCGCCGATTAACAAATGCAGCAAAGGCTGGGACAGCCCGCAGGGAGCACTGTGCTGGGCGGGAAGGCCAGAACTCCCACGGCACCAGGCACAGGAGACGACTTCACCCGAAAGCTGTGCTCACTGACATGAACTTTTAAGCTACAGCGGGTGACAGAACATTATTCTAAACTGGGGTCAAATATAAAAACGAAAATGACACTCAAGCAGGTCGGTGTGTATATACATTTTTCTCTCTAGAAGCCAATAAAGCTAAAGGACAAAAAGATAGCTAGTGCACATCAATAAATTATAAAGCCCAATAAACGTGAACACTATGCATATTTGTTTAACAAATGTGTACTATATGCCAGGTGCTGTTCTTCGTTTAATCCGCATTAACAACCTTATGAGATAATCTGTCTGCTCTCGTTAATCCAAGTGTACATATGAGGAGACTGAGGCCCAGAGAAATTAAGTAAGGTGCCCAAGGTCACGTGACTAGTAAGTAGTGAATTCCGGATGTGAACCCAGGAGGCCTGGCTTTGCACTCTACCCAGCAGAACTTGCTGCGATGTGGCTACTGAGCATTTGAGATGTGGCTACAATGACTGAGGTACCAAATTGTTTCTTTTACTTAATTCAGTTATAATAGCCACAGATCTGTGGCTAGTGCAGCATGTTGAATGGAGTTCAGACAACGCTCTTAGTTACTTGAGTTCTGCCTCACTGATCTGAAAGAGTAAAGTTGCTCCAGGAGTCCACTGCATTCCACTGTAACAGTTTAAGTAATTCAAAGAAAGTCTTTGAGATAATTTAGAGGTTCAAGCATAATTCACTACCTTATTTCCAAAATTCTTTACCATGGTTAAGAGAATGATACACTGGACCAACGAGGGCTAAATAAAATGAGCCTATTTCAATATTTTTAAGACGTTAAGATTTACACATAGACATATATTTCCCTACAGCAAAGTCTGGATAAAAGTTTCGGCAAATAGCTCTGCCTGCAACACACAATCTGACTTCAAGTGTTACATGTCTAAATTCAAAGAACATACCAGCGTTTCCCGAGCACAAATGAACCAACACTGTCATGAGACTAGCTCACAGCACCAACTGAAGCGGACCGCTGTCCACAGAACCTGTATCTGTCCCCGACATAAACACCTATAAACACATCATTGCCCGCCTAAGAGATCAGGAGTGCAACAGCAGGAACAATACAAATAAGAAAACCAGTGAAAATACGAACAGCCGCCTTCCTCAGCCCTTACTGCGTGCCAGCCACGGTGCGGTGCAGTCCCTCACACACCCTTTCTGAGCCTCCCAACACTCTCGGGAAGTACATACAATCATTACCGCTGCTGTTCATAAAGAACCTGATGCACAGGGAGGTTAAGTAGCTTGCCAAAGGCCACACAGCTAATGAGTGAGAGTCAGTGCAGGGCTGAGACCCCAGTCTGCCTGGCTACCATCCGTGCACTTAACTAGCCCCCTGGGTACTGCTGTCCTCTTCATTCAATCACACCTGCATCCACATAGCAGTCAACTGGGGAAAATCTCTAAAAGCCTTTTGTAACTAAGCCACTTACACAACTTTCTAAGATTACTGTAACCCACTTACTGTGTGTGTGTATAAGGAGTAAATATAGTCAGGTAGGCACCATGAATTTGACATTTTAATATAAGAGGTTAAGAAAAAAAGGACTTTAAGGAATAGACTACAAGTGTCAGGGCTCCGTGAACTCAGACAATACCGCACCACAGCTCACGTGGAAAACATCAGGGCCCAGGGCCACTCACTGACTTGCCTGGAGTCACGTGGTGATAGAACTCGATCCTGGGTCACCGCGGTCCCCCACCGCGTTATAACGGCCATTGCTGTATTTTAACTGAGGGTACAGGCTGCGCCTCACTGTGACTGCCCAACCCCAGGGCAGCACAAAGCACACTGTACAGTGCTTACATGACAAGCGGAAAGACTACTATTTAAAAGGCATACTTCCGAGTCTTTTCTTTTTTAATCCCATTAGATATACTAGTGACAATTTCTTTGCAAGTAATAAACCAAAAAGTGTAGGGGTACGTCAGGGTTGTTGAAAATGCTCAATGGACTCAGCAGTGACACCAGAGGACAAACTTCTGTTTCTCTTCCACCACATTGGTTTTGTCCTCAGGGTCACATCATGGTTACTACAGCTGCAAGAATTACATTCACATTCCACAGAATACAGAGTTAGATGACCGAATACAACCTCACCTTCCCCCACTACCTCCTGAGAAATTTTTCCAAACTTCTTCATATGGTGTAGACGTCGCTTTTCATTTGGGCACCTGAGCTCCTGTGCTAGTTATTCTGCTCGGGATGCTTATACACACTCTCTTCTCTCCCCTAGCTATTCTAGCTAGCTGTTAATGCATCCTTGGATGCTTGGCTCAAATGCAAGCATTTGTCACTTCAACAAAGAGTTGAATTCCTTCACTCTCCTAATTACCAAATGAAGGCCAGTTCCCCACGGGGGTTCCCATGGCACCCTGTCTTCTACTCCAAAACCTATCACCTTAAAATAATTGTTGGGGAAGCCCGGATGGCTCAGTGGGTTAAGTTAGGATACCAAGGCTCACATGCTTTACTAACAGGAGAAACCTTCAGGGCCTCACCGTAAATCTATTCTTATTTTAAGAATAATTTTAATAAATGTAGTCTTCAGGTTTTGTTACCTACAAAAATATATTTTTAATAAAGAATACGAATCATCAAGAAAAGGTTGGATTATGGGGAAGCCGGGATGGCTCAGTGGATTAAGCGCTCACTTTGCAGCTCCAGGGACCGAGGATTGAATCCCGGCCCCGGCCCATGCGGAACCATATGCTGAACTGGGAGCTCCCCCAGTTCAGTTCTCTCTCTGTCTCTGTATCTCTATCTCTCTCTCTCTCTGTCAAAAAAAAAACAAAAACCCCAATAAATAAATATTTTTTTAAAAAAAAGGTTGGATTATATTGCACACACTTCCACTTAACAAAAAAGAGAAACAAACTAGTACTTTCAAAACATTTCATCCATGGGGAAGCCGGGATGGCTCAGTGGGTTGAGCGCTCACTTTGCAGCGCCGGGGACCAGGGATTGAATCCTGGCCCCGGCCCGTGCGGAACCATGTGCTGGACTGGGAGCTCCCCCAGTTCAGTTCTCTCTCTCTCTCTGTCTCTGTCTCTGTCTCTCTCTGTCTCTCTCTCTCTCTGTCAAAAATAAAATAAATAAATAAATAAAAATATTTTAAAAAAAAAAACATTTCATCCAACACGTGGCTCTTCTAGGAGAAGCCCAGACCCCCCGACAGCACAGCAACAGTGGGTAAATGTGCACCTGGCACTTGCACAGGCTGTGTGGGTTTCTATCCAGCCTGCCTGCCAGCTCAGGACTTTGCCTTCACCAATGGAGTAAGCCGGGCCCTCGAGATGCAGGCTCACTAGGATAGAACATTGAAGAGGAAAACGGAAACAGTTTATTTTTCCATTAGGTAGAGAATCGCTGATCCATCCCTTCCCCTGGTCGCCAAAATGAAACTAACTCTGCCCATGACGACCTCATGCCAAAACATACAACCCACTACTCTGCCAACTGTAACACCTCTTAGACGAGACTGTCTTAACATGTGCATCTTCCTCCCTCCCTCCCTCCCTTCAGAAAATGGCGAGTGTCTACTATGTTTCAATCACAAACAAGGGTCCTATCTTTTGCAACCCCGGTGACCAGCACAGTGACTTGCAAAGAGTGGACATCCGATAAGGGCTTTATGAATGAGAGAATGATGAATGAACAAATAAATTAATATGTACTAGGGCTGTCCAGAAAAAAAAAAACCCAGCCATTATCAATATAAACGAGATGGGGAAGCCGGGATGGCTCAGTGGGTTAAGCGCTCACTTTGCAGCGCTGGGGACCAGGGATCGAATCCCGGCCCCGGCCCGTTGGGAACCATATGCTGAACTGGGAGCTCCCCCAGTTTACTTCTCTCTCTGTCTCTGTATCTCTCTCTCTATCCCTGTCAAAAATAAATAAATAAATAAAAATATATTAAAAAATATATATATATATATAAACGAGAACGGTGACATGGCTGGATACGTTCCAGACAGCCCTCATATGTGCATATTTGACCCTCTAGTCTATAAGGTCAGGACACTTTTCCTAACACAATCATCCTGTGCCTAGCCTTCCTTTATTTTGCCCAAGGCTGTGTTACAAAACATCTATTTCTACCCATTTCAGCTCTCTTACAAATGTCTACCATTTCCATCCGCTCCCCCACCACACCATTAGAATACAGAATGTGGATCTGCCAACATCAGCCTTCGAATAACGATACTAGTCCCTTTACTTTCTTTAATACTAACTGTTGCAAAGTTCTAAGTTCTTTAAAAAGCATGACCTCTTTGCACTGTATTACACAAGTTATTGTGGAGGTTGGGGTACCTGACTAACTTCAACTGAATGACAAAGCAATGATTTGGCAGATGTTTTGAAATTTGAGGGGAAAATATTCAAGACTATGCCATAATTTTCCTCTTTCCTCAAAATAGCTCTTAACCACAGCCTTGGGTCCTCTTTATAATAAAATACGAGGGCTGTCCAGAAAAAGTCCAGCCATTGTCAATATAATGAGAATGGTTAAGGGGCTGGATACTTTCTGCACGCCCTCATGTGTCAAGTTTATTTATTATCTCATACCAATAAAACTACCTGATGAAAACTTTTCAAACCATTTATCATAATTACTTCATCTCCAGCTTTGTTATTTTCCCTCACAAATCAATTTTTCCATACTACTAGCATATACTCATGTTAATGTGAATGCAGCACTTTGAAATGCTGCCCTCTCTACAGCCATACAGATTCATAGTATGATTTAAGGAATTGAGCCTAAAACTCTCTTTTTTTTTTTTTTTAAAGATTTATTTTATTGAATTTTGACAGAGAGAAACAGAGACAGAGAGAGACAGAGAGAAGGGGGAGGGCCCAGAGCAGTCTCCATAGTTGACATTAGCTTTCCATATAGTTTCACTCCACAGGCGGGCACAGGGCTGCGCAGGGCAGGAACTGGGCTGGGAGCCTCCCACATAGGTCCCGGCAAGAACTGAACTGGGGTGCCCCCCAGTTCAGCATGTGGGTCTGCATGGGCCGGGGCCGGGATTCGATCCTCGGTCCTCGGGGCTTCAAAGCGAGCGCTTTACCCGCTGAGCCATCCCAGCTTTCCCTAAAACTCTCTTCTTATGGGCACTGTTTTTTATTTGTCTGTAGGACTCTGTTTTCCTCAAGCAGTTAGTTTATCACTATCAAAAATTGGTAAAATGTGGGGAAGCCGGGATGGCTCAGTGGGTTAAGCACTCACTTTGCAGCGCCGGGGACCGAGGATCGAATCCCGGCCCCGGCCCGTGTGGACCCATATGCTGAACTGGGGAGTTCCCTCAGTTCAGTTCTCTCTCTGTCTCTGTATCTCTCTCTCT
>PVKE010033332.1:0-17973 GCA_004027555.1 Craseonycteris thonglongyai
CCTCCCCATGATATTGTCTGTCTTATTTTGAAAAACAGTAGGATCATATAATTTATAACTCCATGTACAATTAGCAAGGTGCCAATATGGATGGCAAATGAATGAGTTAGAATTTTACATATTTCCAACATACTGAAATTCATATATATTTCACTCTGAGGATTAGTGTATGAAATTAATGGTTTGAAAAAGCTTTATCTGAATAAAATGAATCAGGTTCTTCTAGGGCTAGTCAAATCCTGGATAGTAAATGAGCTACTTTTGGAAGTTGTATTAACATAGCAGTAGTTTAATAAATTATATTCCGCTGATTTTTACTTCCATTGCTACTTAACTTATAACTCAAGATGATCCTGGTTTATGGAAAATCTAGCTTATCATGAACTAGTTAGTTATTTGTTCTAATGTAATGCATATATCCAGCCAGGACATTTGAAATAGAGGTTTTTTGGTTTTTTTTGGTTTTTTTAATATAAACAAATAGAGTCTTGTGAGGATAAACTTCTTGACTGAAGAATTAATACCTAAAACCATGACTTCCTTTTTTCTTTCTTGGAATATTTTCAATTTATCTTCAATAATAATATGTATAATATATAGAAAATGAATTGTTATAGTATTATAGTCTCTTAATAGAAAAATTTTCCCAATTGCTCCCTCAATAGTCTACTGGGTACAATTTCAAACTAGATACCATAAGAGGAAAGTAAGCACTATGCACTTTTACTTAAATAAAAATTATATTATAAATTAGACTTTTTGAAAATTTGTTTATCTACTCATTTATACATTGTTATCCACCAATCTCTTGGTCACTGTATTGCTTTATTCATTCAATCAACAAAGACTTCTTACTTTAATATTTTTGTAGATTTGTAGGCTTTGAAAAATTTAAACCAAAAGATATTTAGACCATAAAACTACTAAGTCTCATTTTTGGCAGAGATATTTACTAATAATGCCTCAGTCAGCTAGGTTTGGTTAGCTATCTCTGCTGCATGTTTAGCTCATGTGGGCATTGAACTACTGCCCTGTCCTAAAGATTGTTGTTGAAAGCTTATGTAGGCACTCTACATTTGTATTGTGGTTGAATGCATTGTGCCTAATCTTTGGATAAAGAGAAGATTTTGATTTCCAAGCCTGTCAGTGTTTCAGCTATTAAGTACACACTTATCGTTTCTTTTTGAAAACTATAGAATATATGTTCAAAATTCAACACAAACAAACAAGGACGGAGTTCTTATGTTAAACTGAAATATCACTCACACCCTTTGGCAGGGAGATGGTGACATTTAAGCCACTTTAAAAAAATTTTTTTAATTTTTTAATCTTTTATTTTTTTAAGTCACTTTTTAATAGTCTTCTTTAATAAGGCCTTCTAACCTCTATACCTAACCCTAAAAGGTGTATCCCTTTTTAATAGTTAAAGCCATTGTAATAAATGCAACATTAACTCTAATTCTCCAAATTAAGTTGTATAATGCACTTAATTAAGTATATAGATGCAATTTACTAAATCATTTTACTTATTTACTTCAATTCACTGAGTGAGGGATTTTAAAGTCTTTTTAGTTTTATTTAAGTGCATTAGGATACATGAGTCAAAGGTCTGAATCCAAGATTCTAAAAATGGTGCCAGGAGAAAGCAAATGTTGATATCAATTGCACTTTAATTTCAGGAGACAGTTTTCCTTTCAGCTGATGCGAGGCGGCTCATGTTCACTAATGGGTCTGGCTTAGACCCTTCGAGAGATGTTTATTATCATTGTCTGGACTTAGGAAATGATTTGAGACATTTAATTTCATAGCTCCATCAAGTTCTCATGCTGCAAAGAAACATCTGATCATTTCATGTGGTCATCACAGGCAAAGGATGAATAATGTGGAAAAAAAAAAGATTTTATCTCATCTTCCCATGTGATGTGTGAACTATAATTTTCAGTGTATTTTGTTCTTCATATTGTCATACTGAATTGCATTCCTTCGGTATGAAGGAAATTTATAACAGCTCTAAATTCAGGTGACCTGAGGGGAAATATTCCTTCATTTGCACAAATACCGAACAAGAATCATGAAAGTGTTTTGGACATTTTATATGTTTTTAATTAAGGGCAATTATACAGAGATGTAGATGTTATAAGCCAGCTGGTATAGTGTGGAATAGTGGCATTCGAAGTTCGGCGTGGAATTTATGTGTCAGTTTGTGGCAAGACTCCAGGGTATCCACCAAAGATGTTCAATAATCACTGCTTCTGGAGGCCAAATAATTTTCCTGGAGATAATAGCTCAAATATCTTAAATGGGTGACTTGGACTATGGTAATTGTTGATTTTCAAAGGCATGTTCTTTCTGGCTCTGGATAATTCTTCAATAACGAGGAAGACTTACATGTACAGAAGGCTTATGGAAGACTTACACATAATCTTTAAAAGGCCATTTAGAAACATGATAATTTGCAATTCTTTTTTCTTTTTTGAAAGCTTAACCCTGAAATTATTTTTCTTCAGAGGGAAGAGCTTTGGGATTTATAATTTATTTTCTTTTCCTTGAAAACTGAAACACTCTTGTTTTTAACATATAGCTTCTAAGGTAATAAAGAACACACCAATACATTAAAGCAAAAGTGTGTCAAATCCCCAGGGAAAACAGATGTCATGCATGCAGTATTTCCTTCAGACATCTGAAATCCAGCATCATTGTTCTTTCAATCTGTTTTCTAAGCAAATGAAACAATGGGGAATAAACATAAATCCTTCTAAATTAGAATGTAAGATGTTTCACATGGAAAAGTTCAAAGTTTACATTTGATAAATCAAGATATAAAGAGCTTAAAACTAGGAAACCCATAGTTAGATTTATATATATTTTCACTGATTATTCCACAACTCCACACATTTTCACTTATTTTCATATTCTGTGATGAAATATTAGCCTGAAACTCATCTGTAAGTAAGGTCCATTATTTTATGAGTATTTTAAGCATAAAGAATATGGTCGAATGTGAAAGATCATATACTTAATGTGTTTTTCCTAATCTTAAGTAAAATTTATTAGTTGTTATCAATGAAGAAGATTTGACAGCTAGCAGTAAATTTGGACCTTTGAAAACTCCAAACTTAAGAAAATCATTCATACTGCATTAACAAAAGTATGTTAGTGTGTGTGAATATGTGTGCCAGTGCTTCTCTGTGTGCGTCGAATTTTGCATTTGTTGGATAGAAAGAAATATAAATGTCTGGATAAAGGTAGATTCATATCTTCTCTAGCCTCATTTAACTTTAGAATTTGAAAGCCTTTCATTTGTAGGGTTGTTTCTGTCCAGTTTTGAGCTAGGGAGAGCGAAGACTGAGAGAGAAATATGAGCTACATTTCCGCCAGCCAGGGAACTTGGCACAGGTCTCATGTTATGAGTCAGTCCCTGCTTGGACTGGCTTGGGTCTGAGCAATTTATTGCCCATCATACTGCAGCCACATCTCCGGATCTAGTTGTGCCCTTCCGATGACTGTGCTTGCTTTCCAGTTCTATTTGCTGTAATAGAGTTCTGCCCCAAACCCCAGGCCATGGGGCTGTCCTCTTCTCAGATGGCTCTTGCTGCTCTGCCAGTCCTTCTTGCTAAGCATAAACTGTGGCATTGCTTCCTAGCTGCGTGGCAACCAGTCAGGATTACATCTGAGATTGAGGTACTTCATTAGGCTTAGCATTTTGGTTCTTTGAGGGCTGGCTCTACAGCTAGATTAATTTTCTTAGGCTTGTCTCATCACAATTCTAGTTTACTACACTTTTCATGTTCCCTACCATTGAGGTCCCAGCATGCCTTGTGGCAAAGCTAACATAGGTATGACAAAAATTGCATTAAATGGGAAAGCTTACAACATTTTGCTTCAAAAGCAAAATTATTACTAGGGTTATTTAGTTCACTATTCCTCTATCAAGCCATCATCCAGTGTATAAAGTTTAGTTGAGAGACATAGTACGCTGAAAACAATTTGATACTGAACATTTACTCTCCACTATTTGGGCACTGACAAGGTCAGATAATGGGCAAGAAGTAGGTGCTTTTCTAGCAGGTGAAAAAAAAGAAGCAAATAGTAAGTATTTCATCACATCTCTAATTAAAACAGCAGAGGTTTTAGTACAATTTTTGTTATTTTTCTCTGTCAAGGTAAGTCACGTGTTATCTAACCAAAGATACCTAGAACTTCGTGTCTTTCATATGTCTTTTGTCTGGCCAAAGACCAATTAGGTAAGTAATTATTTTTCATTATTAAGCTGCTTACATTGTAGCAGAATCACTTACATTTTATAGTGCTAATAATGCGTAGTACTTATAAAATGGTCCATTTTTGTTTTGGGTATATAGGAAAGAATGAGATATCTGATTCTGTAAAATTGTTTTCTTTTAATATAATTTGCTAGTAATTAGCACATTTACTTAAGTGGAGTCACATCTTTTTCACTGCAGACATTTATATTTTATCAGTAAAAGTGAAAACCTAGCAAAAATGAAAAATGAAAACCTACCGTATCTTATGATGTTAAAAGTGAAAGATGCTTTTTGAAACCCATTTGTGTGGCTCCAAAAAAAAAAAAGAAGCACAGAAAATACTAGTTTAAGGGGTAATACTTGTATTTCAGTGAAACTGATTGCTTTTGGAGGTGGAAATAAAGCTATAAAATGACCTTTTTAATTTAGATCATTATTTGGTCCCTCTGACGAAGTCTATTAGATAATGCGTGATTAACTTGAGCCCTCAAATATGCTATCCAGTGAGCCTGGAAATAAGTAATTTAACTTTTCTTTTCCTGCAGAGGTTTTAGAAATTCATCACTAATCCTGAAGAGTGGGGGGTATATGCTCTTTTGAAGCAATGTGCTCTTTTTAAATGTGGACAAAATTGGCTCAGGTAAAATGAGAACCCAAAGAGCAGTCCCCTAGAATTCACTTCAAAAGTTCCAAGATGTATGTTGGAATTTTGTCATAACCTTGCATATGTTCTCCCTACTACTGACTTGTTAGGGATCTGACATTGTAGAGAAAAGCAGTTACTATGATGGTTTTCAGTTCTTACTGCCCTTTTATGGACTTTATCTTTCTTTAACTTAACTATAAATTGTGTTACTCTCAGTGTAGTTATGTTGCCAATGTAGGGTAGAGACTATAATGTGTGAGTTGGCATTATGGTCCTCTACACTGATGATGTGAGTAGTTCTCATATTCTAGTAGAGATGGATCAGAAAAAGGTGAGTTTATTTGATCAAAACAGTAAACTTTTATTCTCCCTAAGTGTCTACCCCCTGCCCCCCTATTTCATATCCCCAGACACCAGAAGTTGAATGGGCTTAAGCAAAGTAGAGAGGAAGGTGGGAAGCATGCCCTCCCATTATCCAGTTATTTCTCTGTTTTGTGTAACCACTTGTTCTACTCATTTTACCATAGTTATTTACACAGAAGCGATAGTTCTGTTCTGTTCTGTTCCGTTCTGTTCTATTCTATTCTATTCTAGTCCATTCCTTCTAAATTTTTACTGTCAACTTTGCTTATGTTAATTCTTCCCTGAAGGGCACCCTAGACACACAGGACAAGAAACACAATTTTCTCTGGGCTTGGGTTGCTGTGTTTGTCCACATCGACCCTGGAGGAAGGCATAGTTTGATTGAGAAAAGCTTCCTAAGAGGTTTTTGTGGAGATAGAGAGCTGGCATAGGGAGTAAGGAGAGCTCTGTTTTTGTTTGTTTGTTTTTTCTCTGTTCTTGTTCCACCTTGGTAATCTTTCCTGCCTGGCTTATATCTGCAGGGCAGTCAGACACTAACCCTTACAGATGTGCTTACTGTGGGGATTGGGTATAGAGGCGGATAGATGGGAGGATCTAAAAAGAGAGAAATAGAGTGAAAGGAGGAATTTTTTGTATGTATATTGTTAGAATGCTATCATGCTAGTCTTTGTGATATTACAGAATTTTCCAGTCAGCAAATATATCAAGGAAAGCAGTTTAGCAATGTAATCTACAGAACTATTTTTTCTTTTTTTGCCATTCCCTCTAGATTGAGTAAACTACACTATATCCTGGAAGCAAGAACATAAAAATACTTCTGTTGAGGACTGGAGATACCTTTACTATTTCTTAACTCAGGCTGTATCTACAGGAAGCCAGTCAATTAACTATATAATTTGGTTGCCTTTTCACTATTTGCAATTAAAGATAGTACAAAAAGCATCCTGGGAGATTATATATATATATATAAATTCATGTTTTCATCCTCAAAGTACTGCTGTTCTCTCAAATAAGGTAAAAAGCTTATACCATCTCCTACTTACTCAATTATATTTTGGTAGGGAGTCTAACAGCAAAACTAGGCAGAGGAAGAAAGAGGATTGTAGACAGAACAAGTTTTTGGAATCTTATTGTGACATCAAAACCCAGCAATCTTGGAAGTTTGATTTTTTAATTTGTTTAATATGTCATCACTCTGATTTAATATGCCAACGGTCTGTATTTTTTCATTAAGTACTTTGGTGTGATTTTCTGGCATAATTTAACTAATACATCTATTACAAATTCTCGTTCCCAATACAGAGCTAAGTCTTTGTCATTAGTGCAGCTGTACACCTGTAAAAGAATTTTATGATTCGCTATTTAGGTAAGGTTTTGTTTTCAGACTATTGGCTGCTTACCTAAGAACTATTCAGTCTTGTTGATTGATATCCTAGCAAAACATACCCTATTGGGTCTTATTTCTTAAATATTCTCACTTCTAAAATTACTACTACATCAATAGGGGGTGAATGAATACATTATTATAATTTGAATTTGACAGTTTTAAAGGAAATGGCATAGGGACTTAATTAGACCCTCTCTGTGTGCTTCATTGATTCTCAGATGGGTTTTCATTCTAGCATAAAATATGGATTCTAATGTAGACCTTAGATTTCCTTCTACCTTGGTTGGGTTATTCAGACCAGTAAAAGAGCCCACAGTTAGTTGTCTGCATATGCAAAACTCAAAAGCAAACTTGTTTGGAGAGGCTGAGCCATAGTTTCATTCCTCACTTCCTTTTTTATGAAATAGGAAGATTAGAATCATCAAAAAAATAGTAATTCTTATGGCTCTTGATCATTATGCAGCATAATGAAGAGGAAAATTAGGCTACAGTGAAATATTTTTATTGTGGGCAATAGTAGAAACTTCCTGACATTATTAAAAGTGAAATATTATAGTTATTCCTTTTTTGAGCTAAGCAAAATGCCCAACTGAGAAAGATATGAAAGCCATTGTTAAAATTAGTTACTGGAGATTTTAAACGTATAATATTACAACTGTTTGAATATTTCCTTTGAAACATATATATTTTTTATTAAAATGAGGACATTGTGCATCCTGATTTAAGAATTCCAGAAATCCCAATATTTGCTCAACAAATGCCTTGTTAAGTATTCTAAAAATTGAGTTTGGGGACAAATTAGCAGCAAGAGAACAATTGAAGTTGACCACAGATGGCTGATATGGCATGCCACTATCAGTTATCTCACTGCGCAGTGAAGAGTGTTGTTGTATACTGCATAGGATATTATTTGAAAAATATAACGTAGGTACCTGTCTAATTTCTTTAAGTCATCAGGCACTCCACACCAGGACCTATAAGGCCAGACTGTGACATCTTTGTGTGGTCCTGAACCCATTTTCACCAAGCCTTCTGGTCCTCAGCTTCTGACCTTTTGTTTTCTCTTCCTCCCGTAGACCCCATTATGTTGTCTGCTTTTCAAACCATTCCTCTTGCATCAACTTTTCTTCTCTCTTTCCTCTGGACTCTCTGAGTTAGGTAACATTTGTATCAAATTCTAGGCTACTAACAACTAGGCATAATTTCTCACTCATGGTGCCCCACAGAGTTTGTCCATTAGTTTCACTCCCTTAGGGACTCTAGTGAGAAAGTGGTATCTTTTTTTTTTAGAAAGTATTGTAGTATTGTGCTAAGATGGGAAAGACATAGGATGAGAAAGAAAATTGTCAGGCTAAAACGTTGCATACCTACTAATAAGTTATTTGTGTACATATATTACATTTAGTTAATTGTTTACATTTACAACATTTAAATGCCTAAACTTCTCTTTTAAGTTTTACTGACATGCAGGCAATGATTGATTCTTAAAGAAGAAGCTTAAAACAATACTATAATGAGATCTCTAATTTAAAACTATTTGCTTCTTAATTTACCTATTAGAAGTATGGTGTGCTTTCTGAAATGTTAAAATAATTTTATCTCTGTTCCTTTGTGTTCTATTTTCTAAAAAGTTGGAAAATAATTAACAATTAAAAATGAACATCTTGCTCGTACCTTGTAATCTATATACCATATATTACCTTTAAATTAAATATGTATGTGTAAAGATGGTATAAGTATACATGTATACATATAAAGCATATTTACCGGTATTTGTTATCTAGATGCCTTGTTTTTCTTTCTTTTTAAAGATTTATTTATTGTTTTTGACAGAGAGAGAGAGATACAGAGTCAGAGACAGAGAGAAGGGGGAGGGCCCGGAACAGTCTCCATAGTTGCACATCATTGGTTTTTCCACACAGTTTCATTCCACAGGTGGGTGGGGCTGCACCAGGCAGGAACTGAGCCGGGGTCTCGCCCTGGCGAGGAATGAACTGGGGGCACTCCCCAGTTCAGCATATGGGTCCACGCGGGCCAGGGCCCGGACTCGATCCTCGGTCCCCGGGGCTGCAAAGTGAGCGCCTAACCCACTGAGCCATCCTGGCTTCCCCCCCTGTTTTTCTTAATCCTTGGTCTATCTTGTATATTGTGTTGTTATAAGGTAGAAAATTCTTAGAATCTATATCCTATTGTTTGAAACAGTTTTTGAGAGAATTTTATTTAAATAAAAATGTGGTACGTCGTACTTTGAGGTTTTGAAACCTAGGTGTTCATGTGTAGATACTTTCTACCATTTGTATGGTAGCACCTACTCAAAATAGGTAGAATGTATGATTCTATTTCTATAACAATGGTGTATTTCTATAACAATGGTCTTTGCACCTAATATTAATCATAATGAAGCATTAGGATATGTCATTACAATAAGGCATTTCTCTCACTTACGAGGTGTGGCCTCTGCCTATTGCAATTTAGAGAAAAAAAGGAAAAAAATATCATGGCCAAACAGCACAGTGGAACATTTGTATTATAAATACAGCAATGATAAAAATCATGGCTATGAAATATTTTATAACATAAAGAGCTTTCCACCCCCACTCCACCCCCCTTAACATATATCCAGTAAGGTAGGTTGCACAGCTATTAACTGTTAACAGTATAAGTGAGAAGTAGAGGTACAAAGACAATGATTTGTCTAAGACCATTTAATCAATACGTTAATTATTCTGAACCTAGAACCTGGCTCCTCTAACTACTAGATGATAGATCATAGGTTATCCAAAAAGGAGATTTAAAAATATGACATTAGAAGGATTTGAAGCGCCTTGGGGTCCTTAAATCACTCACTTGAGTTGACTTACAAGAATGTCCAAGCCCTCCTCCTTTTCCCTTCCCTGTTTGCATTTGCATTCTCATAATACCCCTCCCTTCCCTACCTAGGTCAGAACCATGAACAGGGAGGAACTTGATGAAATCTCCAGGAACTTGTGCTTGATTCCATGCCTAGGTGGTCCTGGCGACCCTTCTCAGAACCTTGAAAGCTTTCGCCAAATCTAGGGAATTAACCCAAAGATATTGCAAATGAGTTATCTGAGACCTACATTTTGACTCCAGGTTGCCACCCTGGCTTCTACTGGGCAATCACAGACCAGGACATTTTAAACCAGTTTTTCTCATTCTCTCTCTCTGGCACTTGGGGCTCTCCGAACAAACCATTGAGAAACCAAGGGAAGGAACTGCCCCTGGGCTGCATGGAACATCCTGCCTGTGGTCTTTGGGCAGAAACAGAGCTGATAATTTCGCTGCATCCTGAAAAGTCCTCTCTGAAATAATCATAGAACAGTTTTATCCTGAGCTTGTAACTCCTAATCCTTGAAAGGGTCAACATGAAATTTTAAGGACCCTTTATGTTCTTCCTGCCAAATTTCTCACCTTCCTGGAAAATGCCTGAAATTCTAATTTGCTTCTTTAGCTTAAGGTCCTTCTCCCCAAATGCAAGTGGAAAAATAACAAGTTTAAATGTTATTCATTGTAACTTAGTCTTAATAATACTTTGGTCTTCTCTCCCTGTTTCTTTTCCTTTTCTTTTTAAATTGTCATGTGACTCGCATTTCTTGTATATGTTCTGTGTTCTAGATTTAGCAATGTTTAAGGAAAGGTGTTCAAATACTGACAGTTCTGAGCTTGAATTCTTGCTTTCCACTTATAAATTGTACAGCTATACTACTACTAATGCCTACCAAATAGGGTTACTATAAAGAATAAGATGGCTTATGAAACCTTTCCTAAGAGCATAATTTGATAGAATGAGAAAGAGCCTATGAGGGAGGACAGTGACAACTGAGAGGGGCCAAAATATAGCAGTAGCCAGGCCTGAGGACAAGTATTACCCATATCCTTGTGTTGCCTGAGAAATCTCTCATAGGAAAGATGACTTAGGTTATTACACCTTTGTGTCCTTCCATTTCCTGGATATAATTTATTTTATTATTATTATTTATTTATTTATTTTTATTTTTATATTTGACAGAGAGAGAGAGATACAGAGACAGAGACACAGAGAGAGAGAGAACTGAACTGGGGGCACTCCCCAGTTCAGCATATGGGTCCGCATGGGCCGGGGCCGGGATTCGATCCTCAGTCCCCGGCGCTGCAAAGTGAGTGCTTAACCCACTGAGCCATCCAGCTTCCCCTGGATATAATTTATGATGAAGCTGTTTGGTGTTATGAAAAAGCAGTGGACATGGAGTTAGAAAATGTGTGTTCCAGCCTTGAGCCAGCACTGGGCAGCATGCAGCAGACCATTTTACCTTCTTAGACATTCTCTTCCTCCTCTATGAAGTTAGAGAATGAAATGAACTTTACTACGCAAGACTCTTCCAATTTTCAAAATGACATATCGTTCTCACTTACTAATGACTTCCATGACTATGTAAAATGCTGTGTTTTAATGAAAGCATTGCCAAGTCTGCTACAAAACCCATAAAGACGTTGTAGCTGTGCACAGTGGCCAGAGGTATACAGAAAATGGCTTGGAATATTGTGGTCGAACTGACCTCTGCTTTCTCAAAACTATTCTGAGCCCTGGGCTCAAAGCTGCTCAGAACCACAGTTTCCTATTAGATTTAGGGATGGAGGTAATCTCTTCTCCGCCACTGAAAGGAGCATCTCATTGGAAAAAAGAAGTACTGGATTCCGCCCTTGGTTCTGTTGCTAATTAACTAGGCAACCTCAGGCAGAGCAAATGACTTTTCTCTTTAGACCTCGTTTTCCTTATCTGTAAAGTGAGCCAGATGTTCTAGACAGTCTTGGAGTCTCTTTCTATTGCCAAAATGCTCAAATACAACCCCAGTTAGAAACATTTGATTGACTTTCGTGTTACAGAAAAGGTTTTGGTTGGAAGCTCCCCCTCAATGTGTCAGAACAAGTCAAATTACAACTTTTCAATGAAAAAAATTTCTTTTGCTATCACCACTCTTAACCACATGTAATCATTTATCTTTCATGAAAAAAATAATTGTCATATTGTAGATATTGTCTTAAGGTTTCCAGTATGGTTTGAGTTATGTGGAAACCACACACATACATGCACACACACACACAGGAGTTCTTATAAATAACAAGTAAATTCTCCCCCACAAGGATACTAAATTTAGTATAAATAAGAATTCCACATGCCTTTAAATATAGATCTAGTGTCTAATAGCTCACTACCATGGTACAGATTTTTTTTTCTGTTTTTCCTCATTTACTAAGATTTTATAATAATATAAGGGCATATATTGGTCCTCACATAGGTTTTATTCTTCTTGTGTATGGCCTTGTATTTATTTGTTTGGATGCCTTGTTTACTCGAGTCTGAAGAGCCAGTGATCACTTAAGAATCACTATTGATTAAATAATAACTTCAAAAAAGAGAAAATAAATATTACCAGAGTAAAATATACAAGGATTAAAAGTTGTTTCCTGATTTTGGGAAACCATAATTGTGAAAATTGAGCAGCTTGAATCAAGTAAATGTGATCAGTCATTCAAGCAGGGAGTGGGCATATTTGAAATATTATTCAGAACTCCCTGACTTTTCTGGGAAGTCTTTTCTTCAGTGGGTCTTCCCTTTGAACTCTGGATATCCTAGATACTAATAGGCAGCACTGTATCATAAGCAGTGTCTTGTCATTCATATCCTGAGCTTCTGTGATAAGTTCCTCTGATTAAACTCCTACTCCCTGAAAACTGTTGATGAAAAATTTGAAACAGTTTCTCCGATTCCCATGTTACAAATCCCTAGGTCGTGTTGAATTGTGCAAACAAGCCTCTTTTCTCCCACAAAAGTAAAACAGAGCTCTTAAAAACAGCTGGGTTGAATGATTATTGAGTGGCAAAACATAAAGTTAAGAAAAAGTCATGATGTTGCCAGTACTCTGGCAGAAACTTACTAGTACATTGTTGGGAGAAATTAAACAATAATGATTATAAATAAAACATTAAACATTGGAATCTACATCATTTTTGGATTAAATGACCAGATAGAAGGAAGCCGGGATGGCTCAGCAAGTTAAGTGCTTGCTTGCTTTGCAGCCCCAGGGACCGAGAATCAAATCCCGGCCCCAGCCCATGAGGACCCATATGCTGAACTGGAGTGAGTTTCCATGCAGAAGGTTCCCAGTTCGGTTCTTGCTCCCCAGTTCAGCTCCTCGCTCGAGGAGCGTGCCTCCCATGTGGGGGAACCCCAGCCCAGTTCCCGCCCTGCGCAGCCTCCCGCCTACCTGTGTGGAAAAAACAATGTCAAAAACTGATGATGTACAATTATGGAGACTGCTCTGGGCCCTCCCTCTCTCTGTCTCTCTCTGTCTCTGTCTCTCTCTGTCTCTGTCAAAACAATAAAATCTTTCAAAAGATGACTAGATAGCAAAGTTAAAGATACATACTGTCACAGGGACCTTATTGCAGATTTGAGTTCAAACTCTGGCAAGTTTGGAAGTGATACTGCAAATCTGAAAAGTGCAAAATTAGCTTAATCTTTAACTTGATGGGAATTGTTCAAGTTGCGAACCTATAATGATTTCTAATTCTAAAATGAATTAGCAGCTAAATAGGTAGAGATTAAGTTTGCACTGTGGAAAAAGAGATATCTCTGGGTAGTAGTTACACAGTAGCACTCTTACTTTATTTTAAATACTACATGGCTGTGGATATTCTACTCACCTCTTTTTGCAGTTTCTGTTAACTGTTCATTTCCTTTCCCCTGAGCCTCACATTTTCCCTTGAGATCAAGCGACAAAGCATTATTAGTCTCTGACGGGGTCCCAGAGGGAAAGTCTAGTGCTCTCTCTTCAAGTTCATTCAACTCCACAGATATTCACTTGATGATTATTATGGCTGGGTTGTTTTAGTAGATGATTTTTCTTTTCCCTATCCTTTTTAAATCCAACTGCCTGGCTCCTCTTCCGCTAGGGACTATTAGAAAGTCACAATTTATCTTTTAGAACTAGTTTAATGTGATTATGATTTTATGCATTATCCTTGTCAGATAACTTCTGCCTTTAAATGGTGGTTGCCAAAGACTTTAAAGTCTTGAAGTCTTGGTCACCAGTATTAAGGCAAGGCCAGTTGAAAGTGCTCAATACTTCTTAAATTATACCATGTAGAAATCTCTCTATTCACTTAACAGACTGAAGAGGTAAATCAGGAGCTAATTTAGCTTTGATTTTAAATATAATACAAAACAAAACAAAACAAGAAAGTACTTTTAAAATCAACTTAAAAATAATTTTTTTTTTGGCTATAGCTAATTTCACCTCTTCAGTCTTTTGGAATTACTATTTTTTATCATATAACCACAATAATATATACAAGTTTGTCAAAAGTCACTCTTGGCACAATCAAATTACATTTGTGTAACTATCATTCTTCTCTAAATGCATATTATATATGTATATATATAAATCTCTATGTGTGTTATATATTTGTATAATATATATGCATACACAGTAGACTCTCAGTTAACTAGCACCCATAGGAATTGGTAGATATTGGATAAATGTAACAGGTACTCTCAAGCAATTGGCAAAACTCTTAAACCTGTTGCATGAGAGTGCCAGTTGCGTGCATACTAGGTAACTGGGAGTCTGCTGTGTATATATCCCTGTACATATATAAACATTTTCTATAAGTATTTGCCAATATGCTCTGTTGAAAGTCAGATGGGGTCAAATATTGACATTTGATTGAATTGATCTAGTTAATCTATCTACTATTAAAAGTCTAAGTCAATCCACTTATAGTCATGTAGTTGACACAACAGAGTTTAAAATTGAGACTGAGAGATTCATCAGTATGAATTGGCAAAGTACAATATATTTCTTTTTTGAATGAAGTTGTCATTTATCTGATTGAAGATATGTTTAAGGAAAAGAGTTTGGAGAATTCTCTTCCATGCATGAAGTAAAATGATTGTTTGTTTCATCTGCCACTCTTAGAGAAGACTTAGAAAGTGCAATAGTCTTTTTGTAAATCATGAATTATTATACATGATATGTAAAGTCTAAAATAATATAGCTGCTTTTTAAAATCTCGATGATTGCTCTTTAGGATTTAAACAACAAATGAAACTACTAGAGCTCATTTTTCAATTTATTTTCAAAAAGTACCTGGGGAAATCATTGATTTTGTTTATAAGATTGTTTACCTGTTTTTAAAATAAAATCTGAATTTTTATAGGTGGATTTCATCTCTAAATATAAATATTTCTTATAGTTTTCCCTTAAAAATAATATAAAAGGTTTTTATAGACAAGAAACAAACAAGCTGAAAAGAAACCCTAGAAAATTCCTTAAAGCATTTTTCTTTCATTGTGAGAACTGAGTTTACCTTACAATTGCCTGAATAAATGCTTGAAGATTTTCCTAAATCAACATGGTTATGAGTTGTCTTCCTGAGAATAATAGCACTTTTTATTATCCCTTTTTAAGTCTCGCTAGATTTTGTGGGAAATATTAACTTCTTGGTAAAAGGTATTTTCATTGGAATAAAAATGGGACTTTCAGGTGCCTGTCATTTTCTAAAATGCTTTGAAGTTTGAATTTTTTCTGTGTATTAAGAGAGTTAGTCCCTCTGAATAGAGTGTACTAGTGATAAATTTAGGATTTCAAAAATCAAACTACTACGGTTATAAAAACTACACCTGTTATCGACATCACAGTCAGCTTTTGTGAAAATTTCATTTGTGACAACTATTTATTATACTTTTCAAATGGCAAGAAAAAGGCTCCAACACTGAAGTTTTTAAAATAGTGACAGACACTGAATGTAGATGGAATTGGACCAATCAGATAATGTGATAAGATATTGTTAAGAGGTCAAAACAGTTGCAGAAAATGAGAGTTAAACTATTCATGGCTATTCAGAAGCTCACTTTTAAAAGAGTGCTACACATTCATGCAAAGCCTGTAAAAAGGTGCTGTGGTGGATGGAATTCCAAGATGGCCCTAAGATTTCTTCCCCCGAGTGTATAATCCCCTTCCTTTGTGTGGGAACAAGACTTGTCAATATGAGGGGATATCACTCTGGTGAGTATGTTACATTGTATGGAAGAAGGGATTTTACAGTTGTCATTAGGGTCCCTAATCATTTCACTTTGATTTAATTGAGAGGGAGATAATCCTGAATGAACCTGACCTACTCAGGTGAGCTCTTAAAAGAGTTCAGAGACTTTCCTGGCTAACCATGAAGAAGTAAGTTTCTATATGTTGAGAGGGCCTATGGAGAAGACAACAGGGCAAGGATGCAAAGGCAGCCTCCAGAAGCTGAGAGTAGTCCCTAGCGAACAGCTAGCAAGATGATAAGGCTACTGGTCATACACATGGCCGCAAGGAAATGAATTCTACTATCAACCAGTGAATTTGAAGATCATACAGTGTCAGATGTGATTGCAGCCCTTGATTTTAGTGAAACTCTGAGCACAGGACACAGTTAACTCGTGTTCAAACTCCTAAGCAATAAAACTGAGATAATAAATTTGTATTGTTTGAGGCTATTAAGTTTGTGGCTATCTCTTACATAGAAGTAGAAAACAAATATAGATGAGAATGAAGTTTGTACACTTCACTTCAAAATTTAGAAGAGCTATCAGCATGGCAACACTGGACCAGAGATGAGAAACCTACTTTAGATGAGATGTGTGCCACCAGTTGGCCTCAGTTCCATCACTTCCAGTGGCCTACCTGACACTGAAACTGAGCATCCGTTACAGTTCATCCTTGTTATTTCTTACAGAATGTTACAGATGTTATCCTTAAACATGTTTCTGTACTAACTTCTCTATCAAAAGTGGAAAATGAAGGAGCTTAGAGGGCTTCTTGTTTCTCAAGCCCAGTCTAATTTCTTCATTTCTGATCTTGTTGGCATTTGTGAATGTGAACCCTGAAGATTAAGGAAATAATTGATTGGAAACACCTAGTATAACCTGGACCAGATGCTTAGCAAATGTTCATTTCCTTCAATCTAGCCTCTCTTGAAGTTGTTTTGCAACATTTGGACGCAGAATAAAGAGGATATAACATTCCTAGTTATTGTAAGTGGAGTACCACAAGAAAATGTTGAAATTAAGCAGGAAAGACTAAGATTACATGCTAGTAGAGAATATAAACAGGAAAGACGGTATGATAACCATGTAGGTGACCCCAATTTTTCCTTTCCCTCTCTACTAAAATCAATGAGAATTTTCCCCAGAGCCAGGAAAAGGAGAAAATCATCCCTTGTTGCAGTGTTCAGTGTCAGTGGCTATATATTCCTGGCATCTGGGTGAGGTTAACTGTGGAAAGGAAAGTCACACTTTCAGAACAGTTAGATACTTATTCTTACTAAACCACATTGAAGACACTAATTCCATTTCTTTCCTGGTTGTAGATAGGTGAATTAGCAAACAAGCACTCTTGCATTGTCTTCTAGTCTTCAAATGAAGCCTAATTAAAGAAATATATAGTTTTTATTGAGCTGCAAGAAAGAAGGACATGAGAAACAATTAAATTCTTATCAATAATTAATGCTATAAGATTATTAATGTTGCAAATAGTACACATTAGTAAGAAATATATTTTGTTATCAACTGCTGCATAAACTCTTTTTTTCATAATCTATAATCCAACAGTAGAAATAGAGAATGAATATACAAAAAAAAAAAAAGAAAGAAAGGAAAGAAAACATTGTATTTCAGCCTTAAATTTATTACTGCTGGAACTAAGATGTTTGCCATATTTCAACACTATCATTTTAAAGATTCAATTGCTCTGAATCAGGAAAAAAAATAAAAATAAAAACAAAGAATATAAAAGATATAATTGTGATCATGGCTTATGTGTAATATAAAATTTTACTAGGGAGATGAAAGTATTTGTCAATCTGCTCAATATTTTCCTCTGACAGAGGACTACAACTTTAACATGAAGAGAGGAGAGACCTCTCCTCCCTTTACTTTTTTGTTTTGTTTTGTTTTGAAAGAGAGATACAGAGACAGAGACAGAGAGAAAGGGGAGGGCCCAGAACAGTCTCCATAGTTGCACATTATTTGTTTTTCCACATAGTTTCATTCCACAGGTGGGCGCGGGGCTGCACAGGGCAGGAACTGGGCTGGGGTCTCTCCCCTGTGAGGAATGAACTGGGGGCACTCCCCAGTTCAGCATATGGGTCCATGCAGGCCGGGCCAGAATTCGATCCTTGTTCCCCAGGGCTGCAAAGTGAGCGTTTAACCCACTGAGCCATCCCAGCTTCCCCCGCTCCCTTTTCTTTGTATTTCTTTTTTTTTTTTTTTTTTT
>PVKE010033333.1:7329-18089 GCA_004027555.1 Craseonycteris thonglongyai
AACAACAAAAAAAGAAAAAAAGAAAGACAAAGAGGAAGAAAAATTCATGAACACTATCAAACTAAAATAACCAACAGAAAGTAAAAAGGAAAGAAATTGAAGGAATGCTGGAATAGCGTAACAGGTTGAGCCCTTACCTTACAACTGCAAGGTCAGGGGATTGAATACCTGCCCTGGTCTGCAAACCCATATCCTGAATTGGGGCACAAGTGTAACCACTGGGATGGTGGTGAAGGTTCTTCCTTCCCATGTGGAAAGCCCATGGTTGGTTCTTGCCCTGCGTGGTCCCACATCTACCTGTGTGGAATAAAACTATGTCACAACTAATTATGTGCAACTATGGAGACTACTCTGGGCCCCACCCTCGTCTCTCTCTCCCACCTTATCTCAAACAATAAAATAAATCTTTAAAAATGAAATAAACAGAACATAAAATGGCTACAAAAAATCCCCATATATCAGTCATCACCCTAAATGGGACTGAACTCATCAATGAAAAGACATAGAGTTTAGCAAACTGGATTTAAAAACAAAAGCCAACCTTCTGCTACCTCTAAGAGACACACTTGAGCCACATACAGACCCCAAGTATAAGGGTGAAAAAACAATACGTCAAATAGCATCCAAACAAAAGCAGATATAGCCATACTTATATCTGATGAAAAAGACTTCAGGATTAAAAAGGTAATAAGAGACATAGATGGACATTTTATAATGATAAGGGGGATAATACAACAAGAAGACACAGCACTTATTAACACTTATTACAACAAGAAAGCACCAAAATTTACAAAGCAACTACTAGCAGATCTGAACGAAGAAATTAACAAAAAGACAATTATAGTAGGGGGCCTAAACACTCACTTGATAGCCATGGTGACAGATCATCTGAACAGAAAATATATGAGGAAATATCAGTTTTCAATGATACATTAGAACAATTGGACATGACTGATATTTACAGGACATTTTATCCAACACATGACTATACACTCTTTTGTAGTACACATGACACATTCTCAAAGATAGACCATATGTTGGGACACAAAATTAGCCTCAACAAGTTTAAAAGATTGAAATCATACTAAGTGTATTCTTTGACCACAAAGCTTTGAAATTGGATATCAACAATAAAAAAAAGAGAAGAATAACACATAGACATGGAGATTAAAAAACATGTTATTAAAAATGACTGGTTCAAGAAAGGAGTAAAAGAAGAGATTAAAAATACATAGAAACTGATGCCAATGAAAATACAACGTATCAAAATTACTGGGATGTAATGAAAGCAGTAATAAGAAGAAAATTTATATCACTACAGACCTATCTCAAGAAACAAGAAAAATCACAAGTAAACAACCTAATAGTACATTCTAAAGAACTAGAAAAGAACAACAACAACAACAACCCCCCCCCAAAAAAAAACAACATCAGCAGAAAGAGGGAAATAATAAAAACTAGAGCAGAACTAAATAAAACAAAGAACGAAAAAATAAACACACAAAAATAATGCAACAAAGAGTGAGTTCTTTGCAAAAATGATAAAATTGACAAACCCCAGGCTAGGGAAAAAGAGAAAAGACACAAATAATCCAAATTAGAAATGAAAAAGGGGAAATAACAACTGATATTACAGAAATACAAAGGATCATACAAGAATACTGTGAAGGGCTATATGTCACCAAATTTTGCAACCTAGAAGAAATAGACATGTTTCTAGAAATATATAATCTACCTAGACTGAATTAAAACTAGATAATCTAAAGAGACTAATTCACAGTAAGGAAATTAAAAACAATCATTCAAAACCTCCCCAAAAGCAAGAGTCCAGAACCAGATGGTCTCATTAATGAGTTTTACCAGCCATTCAAAGAGCAACTAACACCTATCCTCACATTTTTTCAAAAAACTGAGAAGAAACAATCTTCCAAACTCATGCTATGAGGACATTACCCTAAAACCAAAGCCTGGTCAGGACATCACAAAATAAAGAAAACCATAGACCAATATTTCTGATGAATACCGATAAAAATTTCTAAACAAAATAGTAGCAAATAGAATACAATAATGCATTAAAGAGATTATACATCACAATCAAGTGGGATTCACTGCAGGGACACAAGGATGTTTCAATATACGCAAATCAATAAATGTGATATACCACATAAACAAAAGATGAAAACCATATGATTATATTAATTGATGCAGAAAAAGGTTTTGACAAGTTACAACATTTATAATCAAAATTCTTAATAAAATGGGTATAGAACAAAAGTGTCTCAACGTAAAAAAGGCCATTTATGACAAACCATCAGCAAATATCATACCCAATGGGAAAAAAATGAAACCTTTATTTCTAAAATCAGGAACAAGACAGGGATGGTCTCAGTCACCACTGCTATTTAATATAGTGCTCAAAGTTCTAGCCAAAGCCATTAGACAGGAGAAAGAAATAAACTGTATTCAAATTGAGAGTGAGGAAGTTAAACTGTCATTTTTGCGGATGACATGATCCTTCATATAGAAAACCTAAAGACTCCACCAGAAAACTATTACAAATAATAAATGAATACATTAAAGTTGCAGGATACAAAATCAATGTACAAAAATCCATAGCATTTTTATATATGAACAACCAAACTTTAGGGAAAAAAATGAGGAAAACTATACCTTTGTGCGACCACAACAAAAAGAATAAAATACATACAAATAAACTTATTAAAGAATGTGAAAAGCTTATACACGGAAAACTGTAAGACACTATTAAAAGAAGTTGAAGAAGATACATGGAAATAAAAAGATTCTGTGTTCATGGATTGGAAGAATCAACATAGATAAAATGGCCATATTACCCAAAGCAATATAGCGAGTTAATGCAATTCTCATCAAAATCACACAGACATTCTTTCAAGATATAGATAAAAAAAATCATCAGATTCATATGGAAGCACAAAAAACCCTCAATCACCAAAGCAATTCTATGAACAAATAATAAGGCTGGAGACATCACACTCTCTCATTTCAGTCTATGCTACAAAGTGTCAATAATCAAAACAGCTTGATATTGGCAGAAAAATAAGCATACAGACCAATGGAACAGAATCAACAATTCAGAAATAAACCCACAAATATATGGACTGATAATTTTTGACAAAGGTCAAAAAATTTGTAATGGAGAAAAGAAAGCCTCTTCAGTAAACGGTGCTAGGAAAATTGTAAAAACATGTGCAAAAGAATGAATCTGGCTTATGAACTGTCAACATATACCAAAAGTTAACTCAAAATGAACTAAAAACCTCCACATAAGACTTGAAACAATAAACTGCATAGAAAAAAATATTGGTACTAAATTTATAGACCTTGGGTTCAGAGGATTTTAGGAACTTGATCTCAAAGGCAAGAGAAGTAAAATAAGAAATAAATGAATGGGAGTATATCAACCCAAAACCAGCTTCTGCAGAACAAAGGAAACCATTAACAAAGTAAAAAGGAAACTAACCGAATAAGACAAAATATTTGCAAACAATACCCTTGATAAGAGACTAATATCTAAAATATATGAAGAACTCATACAACTCAACAACAAAAAAACAAATGATTTAATTAAAAAAAGAGCAGAAAACCTAACAGACACTTCTTCCATGAAGACACAATATGGCCAATAGATACATGAAAAAATGCTCAACATCATTAGTAATTAGGGACGTGCAAATTAAAAGCACAATCAGATATTACCACATACCTACTAGAATGGCTACAATCAATAAGACAAAGATTAACAAGTGCTAGAGAGGCTGTGGAGAAAAAGGAGCCTTTAAACACTGCCGGTGGGAATGTAAACTGGTACAACCACTAAGGAACGCAGTATGGATATTTCTTTAAAAATTAGGAATGGAATTGTCATATGATCCAGTAATCCCTCTTCTGGGTATCTACCCCCAAAACTTAGAAACCTTAATTCACAAAGATATATGTACCCCATTGATCACTGCAGCAGTCTTCACAGTGGCCAAAACATGAAAACAACAAAAGTGTCCTTTGATAGAGGACTGGATAGAGAAGTTGTGGTACATTGACACAATGTAATATTACTGAGTGATAAGAGAAGATGAATTACAGCCATTTGTGACAATATGGATGGACCCTGAAATCATCATATTAAGCAAAATAAGTCATACTCAAAAAATCAAGAAATGTATGACTTCACTTATAGGTGGAATATAAAACTGAAAATAACGAAGAAACAGAAACTCATGGACACAGTCAATAGTTTATCAGTTTCCTGAGGGTAAACAGGGAGATGAGTGGGAGAGTGGGTAGTGTAGTGGGTGGAGCAGTAGGGAGGAGACATCAATATATGGTGATGGAAAGAGAACTGATTCTGGGTGGTGAGCACATAACACAATGCATAAATGATGTAATGTAGAATTGTACACCTGGAACTTATGTACTTTTTAGCAACCAATGTCACCCCAATAAGGTTAATAATTTAAAAAGAACCCATAAAATGTACAATACAAAGAATGAACCTTAGTGTAAACTATGGGCTTTAGTTAATAATAATGTAGAAATATTGGCGCATCAATTGCAGCAAATGTAACACACTAATGCAATGTATTAATAGTAGGAGAAATTGGAGAGGGGATGAGGTGGTAATATATGGAAACTTTTTTTGCTTTCTGCTTATTGTCTTCAACTTAAAACTGCTCAAGAAAAATCTAAATTAAAAACCTGGGATTAAACAAAATGCCTATGTATTAAATAATTAATAATAAATTTGTATATAGATATTAAAAACAGTGGAGTCTTTCTGAATGTACTAATATGGAAAGGGTATCAGAGAAAACTCAGGTGTAGAGTGATGTTCATATTATCATATGTGTATAAATATGATTCATATGAAACATAGATATTGCAGCCTACAAAACTTTTTTTCAGGAAGGATGTGTGAAAAATGTTTATGGTCTTAACCTTTGCAAAAATAACTACGGTTTGGAATTAAATAGATGGTGGGAGGGAGACATAGGCATCCTATTTTATACTATTCATTGTTTGAGTATTTTGCCTCTGCAAAAGTAAAAATTTAAGGTTAAACATAGTTTATAGGCATAAATTATATACATTATGCAAAACTTAATAGAAAAAAAAGTGATATACACTAGAATTTTAGTAAATCCCATGCATATTGACCCCCTTTCTCTTGCTACCAATTTAAATGGATGATTTTAGGGTGAGTTACCTATAGATTACTTATTTGATAGCTTTGATGCTCTGAAATATGAAATCTGTGGGCATGGGACAGGCCTGAGTTGAGGTGGAAAGATGGGTCAAGGAAGAAAATTTTAGTTGAATTGGAATGAAACATTAAGTTTTGACTTATTCTGGATTCTATCTTTTGATACAGAAAGTGTTGAAATGGACTATTCATTTGCATAGAAATGATCAGGTTGGAAAAAGGAAGGAGAGGTAGGAAAAGAAGAAAAATGTACTGTGGGATCTGCCTAATAACTCAACAAGGAAAAGAGCTTGCAGATTGCATGGAGTATCTGAAAGCAGTAACTGCAGAAACATCATCATCTTGTCTACACCCCATTGGATTTCAAGTGTCAAGTAAGTTCGACTAAGAAACACTAACAGTATTATAAACTCTTAATTTCTGTGGCAAGATTTCAATTCAACAATTGGCTGAACACTATCACATGACATGGTGTTCTCTAAAATCAGATCCAAAAAGAACATTTATTTTTCTTTCCTTTGCTCTGTTTCCTTATAGAGAACTTGTATGATCTCAGACATACCAGTATGTTAAATTCATTACTTAAGCCTGTGATGATGAATAGCTGTGAACTCTTTTAATGGTTAACAGCTGGGAAGAAGAGGCAAATTTTATTCAAAGTGGAGAAAAAAAGGAAAGAACTTAAGTTTTGGATGTTCCCTATTTGCATGGATAAGGTTAACAGATCTTTTTAAATTTATTTACTTATTTTTTTTCTGTAAGGCATGCCTGTTATTTTCCTATTGACACAAATAGAAGTTATTTACTAGACTTCATAGGCACATTTCTAAGGTTGAAGAAAGAGCAAAATGGCAGGATTTCTCTGTATGTTTCTGAATAGCTGGTGATCCACCATCAGGGACCATTGTTCCCACAATGTTGCTTGCACCCAGGTAACTGCAAGTGTTTCTAGTATTTTGTCACTTCCCTGGGGATAGATAGAGGAATAAATCTGATCTTTTTTCAGGGACTACCAGCACAAAGAGTCCCAGATTAACATCAAAGTCAACTTGAGAGTAATATATGCAAATAATAACACTTTAACTCACAGCTCTGGTGAACCCTGAAATAATGACTAAGAAAATGATACTGCCTAAGACAAGAAGAGCAGATCAAGAAATAAGTTTTGACAAGTTGTCTCAAGACCTGGTTTCCAGCTCTGCGTATGAGGTGTTATGTATGAATACCAAACTATGGTTGAATAAGGCCTGTTATTGGCTTCTCTATACATATTTAGCTCTTAAAATTGTTTTGTTAATGTTGCAAACTGTATTTCACATCCTGCGAACAGTAGATTATTGTTCAAGCTCCCTGCTCTGCTGATTCGTTTCAGACAGACCTGCTGCAAGATACCCTCAAGACTCCCTAACCTTCAGTACTGAGCAACCAGGACTTGGTACCTATCTGTTATACAAGGGAGACCTTAAAGTCCTACCGTCTCAAGTTATAAATTAAGAAAGTGAGATAAGAGTGAGTATTTATGTGACTTACCTAAAATTAGTGGTGTTTGCTGTCAATCTGCACTAAACCCAAATGGATTGTATGACCTGTCTTAGCTTTGGTGGGTAACTAAACATGTAGAAAAATCCTTTATTTTTTTTCCATTATAAATTAATTTCCCAGTCTAGGCAAAGTATCTGAGAGCAGAATGATGCTCTTCACTAACTTAGTAGACCAACCAGTCAAATACTGCTGTCTGTTGCCATGTGGTGTATTATGGAGCAGACACACATTTAGCCTCCAAAGAAAGGGCATGTAATTGCATCAGTGTGTCATGAAATCCATTTAAATCTGGCAAATGCACTACAATTCTTTGTTAGCAATTATAAATTCACAGTTGTAGGTGATAGGAACAGAGACAGAAATGGGATGTCAGGAAAAATGAGAATCACTTGCTGGCAGCCATCTATTTAGTTGCCAAAAAATTAAACAGTTTGAGTTTCATTGTGGTATTAGTGCTACTGCTTAGAACTAATAGTAAAATTTTATGCCCCCTGCCATCCCCACCTTTGTTCTCATGAAGCAAACAGATTTAGTTTTCAATGCACAGAGTGATGCCATAATGAGAAAAGAGGATTTCTTTAAAGAAACATATATTAAAAAGGAAAGACTTCTGTCTGAGATTACATTTTATTTTATTTTTTCTAAGACTTATTTTATTGTTTGAGAGAAGGTGAGAGAGAGAGAGAAAGAGAGTGACATAGAGGTGGGCAGGGCCCAGGCCGGTCTCCACAGCTGTACATCATTATTTGTGACATGGTTTCATTCTACACAGGTGGATGTGGGGCTGTGTGGATCAGGAACCGAACCCAGGACCTCCTGCATGGAAGATGAGAAACTTCTCCATTGTGCTATCTGGGTGGTTACCAATTGTGCCACAGTTCTGCATATAGGTTTGCATGGGCCGGACCAGGAATCAAACCCTACACTTTGCCACTGATGAGCTATTCTGGTATTCTCCCCCACCCCCACCCACCTTCGCCTCCAAGATTATAACATTTTAAATGACACCAACGAGAATATATAAAAGTAAATATAAATAATGTTTTTAACTCTTAAGTATAACTGTCCAATGTACAGCATGGTGTGTGGATGTGTTATTCTTATTTGAAATTATGGAATTTTCATAAAGACTTTGGCAGAGCACATATATGCAGAGCTTCCAAGCTGTTGAAAAGTAAATTTGTGAGACCAACACAGTGAAAATATTGTTTTATACTGCATTTAATTCATAAATATCATCCTTGTTATTTAAAGTCAAGTATAGAGATGCAGTCAGACCACATGTCTAAGAAATGTAAGTCATTTTTGCCTCTCCTGTTAGCCAGATCCCATGATTACTAGACAAGTGGGTAGTGTCAAATGAGTTTAATAGGTTAGGTAACATAATACACTTTATGTAAACACATCTCTCCCAAATACATTTGAAAGCCCAACTATTTTGTGTGTGAATATAACTCATAGTGTAAAAATTAGGGACTACTGGAAGGAAGTCCTTCGACATATTTTTTCTCAGCCCTAAGTCTTAATCAGCTCTCTGGCTTTCCTCAGCACCCACAGCAGTCTCCAACCCTCCTCCAAAACCCCCCTCAGAAACAAATTATACCTAAAATCACCTCTCCCTGGGCCATTACAAATCCACAGCCCTTTTTATTTTTTTAATTTCTTATTTCAAAATACCGCCTTCTTTCTAATTCTCTTTCAATATATTTTTCCATATTTCTGTCTCAAGAATCTGCAGATGATGATAATAATTGCTATATGAATAATATACAGAGTAAAATGTGATTAGTTGAAATGCCAG
Source organism: Craseonycteris thonglongyai (assembly GCA_004027555.1). Classification (NCBI taxonomy): domain Eukaryota; kingdom Metazoa; phylum Chordata; class Mammalia; order Chiroptera; family Craseonycteridae; genus Craseonycteris; species Craseonycteris thonglongyai. Next base: position 15,909 of record PVKE010033333.1, read on the forward strand.
TCTTATTTTTATTGCAAATTGGCAACTTAAGTTATATTGAAATAGACCAGGTTCTTATTTCTGGATTTGAAGAAAGTGCATATTTGTTTGGAATTCTAATGAGAAAATGATAGTTGATATCTTATTATCTAATTTGAGAATACATTAAAATTAAATTAGGTATTTTCTCAGTATAGTGATACTATATTTCAAATTATACACCTGCAGGACTAGAGTTGATCACTGAGCTTACATATAAACATTCTTCTATAGAATTTTAGTAATCTTAATGACAATTCATGATGATGAATTAAAGCTCATGATGAACTGAAAATCAGGATGGGCTCATTAATCAGTTCAACTCAGTGTCTGTCACAGGTAACTTTAGAATTATCTATTTCATTCTCATATCTGGAAAAGCCTCATTGCCAAATGACTATTGATAAAATGTCATAGTGAAAAAATATCTGAAATTGCAGTATACCTGCTTTGACATGAAGTACTTGAATTATAAAAAGAAAAGAACACTTTGATATTATATTAACTCTCTTAGATACCAATGAGTCAGTGTTTTATATTAAATTAGAATGAAGACTTAAAATAAACTAGATGCTAATTATATATCATTTTTACTCAGTAAGGAAACTACAGTACAGATACTGAAATAATATGTTGATTATTCTTAAATCTGAATATTAAACCAGGGTCTGGTTCCCAAATATGATCTAAAGTCCCGAGTTCACACCAGAACTCCAGCCTCAGTCTATATATACCATCTCTGTGTGATATATACTAAACATCTCAAATTTAGTGTTACCAAAAGAAGGTCTCACTTTAGTCCTCTCAAACCTGTTCTTGTTTCAACCCCCCATTTGTGTAAGAATCCCACAGCCCACCCTATAGCTTAAACCAAAAATCACAAGTTTAAGTTTTATTGTACTCTTTTTCTCACTTATATCAAACCCATGAGCAAGTCATGTAGACCCACCTTCAGTATATGTCCTCGTACTTCTTATCATTCCCATTACTTTTACCCTAATCTAAATCATCACAGTTTCTTGGAAAGATCATACTAATAATTTACTAATGTCCCTGCTTCACTTCTTGCTCATGTCTTCCATTGTCGCAGTATGTTCTGAAGAATGGGCTAAAAGTTAAATCTTATCTTTTTTTACACTTACAATTCATGTCAAATCTTCATTAATTTAATGTCCACAAATGTACTCATTCCTGCTAAATATTCAGAACTTAACTTGAATCCCTCTCTCTATTACTTATTTTGTTCCAAAATCATTGGAATTATTTCGGGTTTTTGATAATGGAAAGTTTGTTCTCATGTCCAGATCTCTGCAGAAATTATCCTCTCTTCTTAAAATATACTTCTTGGCTTCCTTAAGGCCACCTCCTTCTTGTCATTCAGATCTGTTAAATATTTAAGTACCAGTTTCCTTTCCTGCCATCTCAAACTATGGTAGCCACCCAAATAGATGATTTCTGTCTAATTACTCTTTTTAAATTCTGCACATAGCACTTACCTTTATCTGGTATTTCAGTATTTATGTATTTTATTTCTATGGACTTTCTCTTGCTACTAGAATATAAGCTCCATCAGAGCATACAACTTATCTGTTTATATTCTCAAGGTGCATAATAGTGATTGGTGCATTTAGGTATCTAGAAGTATTTTTTTAAATAGGTTGATTAATGAATTATGCATTTCAACTGCATAATTACTATAACTTGTTCAATGTGTGCCAGATAGGAAACCATCTGGAAAAATAGTAAAAATACTGACTTTACATGCCAACATAATATTTTAGAAATTAAATTCATTTTATGTCCCATGTTTGGATTGAGTTGGAATATTTTCAAGTTTACCTTATCTTTTTTTGATGGTAAAAATTTAACACAATAGTAATGAATCATATATGATAATGTATAGCTTATTATTATATTTCCATGCAATGATTTAAGTGCCATATACATGCTAATTCATATAATCTTTCTGAAACCCTAATAATATAAATTTTATTTTACAGATGAGGAAACTAAGCCACAGAAAGATTAAGCAACTAGTTCTAATTATATGACTAGTAAAACTTGGAATCAAACCTGGAATTCATGGATTATCTGTCTTAAAACCACTAAATTATAATGCCTCTTATCATTAAAATGCAACCTAACATATTCAACCAGTATTTC